>JAUTXW010003170.1:457500-535036 GCA_030620095.1 Kuschelorhynchus macadamiae
TTGGGTATAATTCAAAATAAATGGATTACGTAGTTTTTACCCTGATTTTTTAAAAATTTGTTAGTTTGCCATTTTGTTCCATCATGTTGAACTCGCACCAAAATTTTACCAGTTTATCTCTATATCACATTTAATTTTTGTTAAAAATTTGAATATTTAAAAATATGGCTTTTTAACGTTGATATTTTAAACATTTTCCAGTTTATCTCTCTATGTATATATATTGTCTTTGCCCAAATTTGAAATGAATCGTAGTTTCTTCAGACTGATTTTTTAAATATTTTTTTAAGCCGCCATTTTGTTATACCATCTTGGATTCGCACTGAAAGGTTACCGGTTCATTCCTATATAACACTTGATTTTTGTGCATAATTTGAGGTAAATTGGATAATTAGTTTTTTAGAAATATTATTTTAACAATTTACCGTCATATTGGATTTTTACCAAAATGTTGTCATCAAGTCATCCCCATATGACTTAACTGAATTTTTGACCAAAATTTGAAGTAAATCAGACAGACATTTCGACGGAATCTGATTTTTTAAATATTTTGTTGAGTCTGCGTTTTGTTTCGACATCTTGGATTCATACCAAAATTTTACCGGTTTATTCTTACGTAATTATTTATTTTTATACAAATTTTCATATAAATTGTGTAAGTAGTTTTTTAGTAATAATATTTTTAACATTTCACTAGGCCGCTATATTGGATTTTTACCAAAATGTTACCGGGTCATTCACATATGACCCTTAAGTTTTAATAGTAAGTAGTTTTTAGCATTGCCGCGTACAGACAGACAGACCGACAGGATTGAAAAAAAAACATGTTTTTTTGGCATCTAAGGACCCTAAAAGATCTTTAAAAACCTGGGAGGGTAATTTTTTTCACGATTACAATGCTGCCCTCATACGAGGGAAGTAATAAACAGGGTATTCCATTTAAAAGAAACAAAATTTGCTATTTTTTATCTGATTTGGGATGTTCATTTGTTTAGTCTAGTTCAAGCAAAATCCTACAACTTTTACTTTTAAAGTTTTTTTTTATATCTCTAAACATAAATACTGGAGGAGAGGGGCTAAAAACGATAACTACATAGGTATAAAATCAAAAAATATTAGTATAATAGTATTATTATATATTTCCCCTATAATGCGGTCTTTACTGTTAACATTGTATATTTTTAGTAGACTTAACCCCAATAGGTTTTCTGTTGATTTCTGAAACACTCTTTTGTATTCCATTACTATTACCAACGACAGATCATACTTCGAATAGACAGTCCATCAAATACATAAATAAATTAACCACATTAACTGCTCATGTCGCAATTTAATTAGAACGCGCGCAACAATATAATACGATAAAAAAATTATGCTTATCTATAAACGAATTCAACCATCCGATCGGATGCGTTACGTCGCGGACTGGCAATTCTAGGCATTGTGTGAAGCCAACAGCGTAGGCCCCGGGCGTTGTGCTACGCAGAAATCTTTCGATGGATCCCAACTATACGGCATACAATACAAAATTTGGATCCATTTAATTTATTTTCTATCGGATGAATCATTTATTCAAAGTAGTATCTGTCTTTGCTATTACTTAGGTCATTATACTTATGCATAAAATGTCATGTTTAATTGTTTCTTTTTAACTCAGGTTTTGACGTCACACGTTTTATATTTCGCAATATGGCACTCTTTCGTCAAGAAGCACTACGGAAGACTATTGAAGTACATGTTTAAATTACAAGAAGATAAGCCCAGTGAAGACATAGAAAATAAAATAATGGATATTTGCGAAGAGCTGCAGTGGACGCATGTCGTAAAATATATAGAGAGAGCACTACCTTCAAAATATCCAACGGCTTATAGGCCATTTTAAACAAGCAATTCTAAACCAATTTATTTTAATTTAGACTAATTTTGTATAGGCATTGTGAATTGCATATTATAAAAGAGAATCTTAATTGTTTGTGATCACAAAATGGTCTTTTATGTAGGTAGATTATATTTTATTATTTTAAGTCTATGACCCTCAATACGGGTAATTGCCTTATAATTAGTTAATTGCTAAAAATATATATATATAGTAAAACGTGTTTGAAACCTTCATGAATTTCATTTATATTTGTTTGCACCAGACATCCAAGCACATGGGAGAAAGTTAGGTATATTAAAAAAAATGTGTGTGTGTGTGTATATAGATTTGTATTTATATAAACACGTAAATGATGTTTTACTCAGATAATATGTTGCCTATCTTAAAGGCATTAATAAGTTATAATTGTTTCCAAACCCATTTTACAATACAGAAACCAATTATTGCCATATGACCATTATAAATATTAAACGAAATATTGAAAAAAGTAAAGTAGCATTTTTGTTGCTAAGATTTTAAGGCTTTAAGATGTTACTTACGCTTATCCTCAAAATATGAAAAATATTTTTTGCGAGCGTTTAAAAAAATCATCTTTTTTTACATAAAAAACTGAATCTCACTGTTCTATAATCTATACATCTGTGAATATATCTCAAACATTTTATTAAATAATAATAAGTAATAAAAAACTTTTTAAAAATGTGGATATTTTTTATATGTTATATATATATATATATATATATATATATATATATATATATATATATATATATATATATATATATATATATATATATATATATATATATATATATATATATATATATATATATATATATATATATATATATATATATATATATATATTATATGGAGAGATTATTCTACACAAGAAAATGTTTAAAAAAAAGTTCATATGAACATGAATTTGGAAAAGTTTCGTTGTCAAGAAGGTACAGGGAGTTAAAATTTTAATTTTTTTAGTTTTTTTAATGTGCCTCGTACATTTCTAGTGGTATTTGCTGAAAATTTGGCACACCAGAAACTGTAATTTATGTTTATAAAGTGACTGTAGTACACTTTTAACAATTATACAGGGTTTAACTTTTTCGGGTTATCACCCCTGCTCCAAAAAAAATTGTTATTGGGACTCGGACTTAGTCTGGTACTTCTATCGAATTTCCTGCAATATTTTACAAATATTTTGTTCCCTGGACGTTTTTGATACCCTGCTCTGTTTTGTAGTACTTTAGGAAAAGTGAACAAACATATAGACAGTGTTGATGGTTTTAGTCTCAGATGAAAATACAAAGACACGTAATGCCAATATAAACACCATTACAAACATTGCCTTAATAGTAACTAACTCCCCTCACCCCCTTTCGAAAAAATTAAGGGTTAGGGGGATTTTTCAAGGAGTTGAAATTAAATTTGATTTTTTTTTGATGGTGCTGAGTGAACATTTTTTAAATTTGGAAACTCCAAAATTTCAGGGATTTTTGATGGTGCTGAATTTAAATTTGGTAATTTCAATAAAAAATCAATAATTCCAATATATTTGGAGTTATTGATTTTCCTCAGGCAATTTTCACGTTGCCACTAGTAAGGACGTAGTTGAAATGGCGTATGGTACTTTTAGGGGTCTTGTTAAGGCATTAAATAATTTCCCACCCCTAAATATAAGAAAATGGAAGTTGAAATTTTAGTGAACAATTTTTGTTAGTGTATGAAATAAGAAAATATAAAGAAATCGTCGGAAAATTTAGCGTTAAGAGGTTTTTTGAAGTAGAAGCGATATATTTGATATTGATCTTCCTCATATAATTTTCACTGGTGCCACTAATAAGGACACAGTTAAAAGGGCGTGTGGTAATTTTAGGGGTTTGTGTTAAGGCGTAAAATAATTTTCACCACTAAATATAAGAAAAATAGAACTTGAAGTTGTAGTGAAAATCGTAATGATAAATATAAGAAAAATGGTAGTTGAAATTATAGTGACTATTAGTGGTACCCCTTTCGAAAAATAAAAAAATAGTCGGAAACTCGAAAATTTGGGGTTAAGGTGCTGAATTTATATTTCATAATCTTAAGAACGTAGGTGTAATATATTTCGATTTATTGACATTCCTCAGGTAATTTACACGCATGCTGCCACTAATAAGGGCGTGTGGTACTTTTAGGGGTTCCTGTTAAGACAAAAAATTTTCTACCACTAAATGTACAAAAAGTGAAAGTTGAAGTTTTAGTGAACATTTTAAAAATCAAAAAATTATGATAATTTTGAGAGCGTAATTCGAGTTATTGACCTTACTCTGGTAATTTTCACTCATGGCACTAGTAAGACATAGTTAAGAGCGTGTCGTACTTTTAGAGACAGTAGCATAGCTACAAATTTTCCCCTCCTTTCGGAGTTCTGAACAAAGGGCCCCTACATGCAAAAATGGAAGTTGAAATTGTAGTGAAAAATGTTTGATAGTATCATATTCCTTGCTTTTAAATATCAGTCAAGGTAATCGACTAGCACCTATTTGAAACGAATTTCGTCGTTTACCATACATAGAAAATGACAGTGAATGTTCTTAAGAAGATCTTACTAAATTTGGCGTAGCATTGCGCCGCAAATTGTGGCTATTTCCATAAAAATATCCACATTTTATCCTGCCAATCTCAAAAATACCCAAGGAATCAGATTCTTTTAAATACATAATATGTATCTCCGGCGGCGGCAATACCTACTACGTTTTATCTAAGGCGACTGGATGCCTTGGAGTTTTTCAGATTTTCTATTATTTTGGTAAGAAACAAACAGTAAATTGAAAAGTTGTAGAAAATAGATTAAAGTTTAAATCTGCTTTACTTTTTTTGAATAAATGAATAACTGGATATATTCGGCTTCAATGTAAGAGTATCGCTTGGATTTTAATTCAGGTTTCAAAAAACCGTAACTTTTTTAATTCTCATCCAATAGACTCGGTTTTGTGGCAGGACTTTATTGGCGTATTGTGAGAGCATTTTAGGTGGTACTTTCTCAAAACAAAACCTTATAAGATTTTTTTTGTATGCTCTTTCAGAATCCTTTTTATTTTTATTGAAAATTTGAACAGTTTAGGCGTCAGAGGGCATTCAACTGACCCCGTTTTTGACCTAAAAATGTTTGAAAAAAAAATTTTCAAACTTCGATCCCACCCATTTTAAAGACCGTCGGAGGAACGTTTTAAATTAATATTTTATTTTTTTCGAAAGTTAATCGTGTATGAAGCGACTCGACGAAAAATTAAACAAAAATGTTTTTTATTACTAGATGGAAAACCAAAAATGATACGAAAATCTGTTTGATCCATTCTAGAGCCTCAAGGGTAAAACACACAATAAAATTTAATTTTATTTACAGTTTAAACACAAACTCCTTTCCATCGTTTTTTTAACTAGGGTGGCAAGGCCAACCAGGGAGTCTGGAATAGCCCCCAAGTAGAAGGGTGGCAGAATACAGGGTAGGCAAATTCAGGGGTGCCAACTGTAACCCCAAATGACGATACTGTCTGCTGATAATCATATGTATTCTTCGTGGTAGTATGTGTGTGCCGCATAACAAGTATTGTTCTTTTCTCTTGAAGATGATTTTTCCAGTTCCCCCCATTGTTTGAAATAAATCTAGAAGAATTTAAAAAATAAAAAACCAAAGATTAATATTTATTAGATAAGGCTCTCGACGTAATCTGGACCGCATGAGCCATATTACCCGCTTTTGAGGTGGGCCGTATTACACGATTGACACTAAAAATTATTATAATGAATGTACGAAGTTGCAAAAACCTAAACGAAAGTTTTTAGTTACTACCCTAGGAAAACACTGTCGTACAGTGAAAAAATTTACTCTTTGAATTCAAATTGACGAAGCCAGTAAACAAAGTATCCTGCTCAGCGTATCGAATAAACTAGCAGAAACAAATTTTTACGTCCGGTTTTTTAGGACATAATAGTAATCATTACTCACTTCCGTTCTTTAGCAATATTGTCAGATTTTCAAAAACCACTTTCAATCAAAGTTTGTAAGTGGGCCAAATTTACACTCACTACCTTAGGTTTTATTATACTTATTTATTTAACAGCCACATTGTTTTATTATATAGAAAGTTCATTATCATGTCACACTGGATCTATGTACCCAATTTGAGGTGAATAAATAGTTTCTATATGAATGGATTTTTTAAACTTTTTATGCCGCCATTTTGTTCAGACTTACCGAATTCGTACCAAAATCTTACCTGTTCTTTATATGTTAACACGTGATTTTTGCGCAAAATTTGAAATTAATTGGATAAGTAGTTTTTTAGATTTTATTATGTTTCGGCAAATTAGATTTGTACTCAAATCTAACCAATTGGTTTTCATGTCACATTTGATGTTTGTATAAAATTTGTTAATTGAATAAATATTTTTCTGAAGGTTGACTTTTTAAACTTTTTATTAAGGCTCCATTTAGTTCCGTCATATTTCATTCGCACTAAAATCCTAGCAGTTAATTTCTGTGTCAAGCTTTGATTTTTTGTACACCATTTAAAGTCAACTAATTAAGAAGTTTCTTATTCTGATTTCTTAAACATTTTATTAGGCCACCATTTTGTTCGGCCATATTGGATTTTTACCAGACCTGGTCGAAGTCGCTTTTTTACACCTGTCATATATGACGGAAATTTAAACGGGTCTACAAGCTTTATTTTTAACCTGAATTTTAAAATTTCATCAACCAGAATTAGCTAAAAAAATACAAACAATTGGAAAGTAAAAAATAAGCATCGACTTAGCTATTTTAAATGGAACACCCTGTAATGTAATTTAAGCAAATGAATCTCGTCTTACCGATTAGAAATATACGAGGTGTGAAACCGTTATCTTTAAAGACAACCGAGAAAATCAATAAAAACCCTGTCATAAGAGGCATCGGCTATACATATTTGTGTTAGAAAGTTCTCTAGCTTTCAAACGTATTTGCTTCTTATTGCAGGAGTTTGTCACTTTTCTCGGTTGCCTTTAAAGATAATCATAGGTATCAAACATAGTACTTATATTTATAATCGGCAAGACAAACATTTGAAGTCAATTGGATACGAAAATAATACAAACAATAATACAATTACCTATTGCCGTCGTTTGCGGGATTCCCCTACCTACAAATTATAATTTCAGCCTTTTGCTGGTGAACGATTTTATAAAGAATAAAATGTGGTTTGTCTTTTTTGTTCATCCATTTTTTATGTTATGTTTTAATTTTAGAATTTTACTGTTCATTTTCCTTGTGTTAAATAAACTGTTGGCCAGACGAACTTACCCAAGCAAATTTTTAGGCAAAATTCAAATAATTTCTGACAGAGTTGAGGTATTAAGTTGCGGTTTTCGACATTTGATCGTTCAGAATAGCAATAATGTTCTCGCAAATAGACAGCTTCAAAGCTACATCACAACTGTCCTATACAAGGTGTTACGTTATGCCGTGTCATTTTCGCAAAACTTTATATCAACAGAATTTTTTAAAAAGGGTAATTTTAATTATTTTTTCAAACTGGGTTAATCTACACCTAAATAAAAAAAACATTTCTAGCGATTTTTAGTTTTTTCCCCGTCCTTGATATAGGAGTTTTGTTTCAAAAATGTGTACATTTTAATATTTTTCTTTTATTTGCGCCTTCTGACAAACAATTGGTTCTGACCTGATTTATGATCAAGGGTAATGCCTTTAAAAATGTTAATATAATCATTATATAAAGAGGCGTCTCAAAAGCTGGACACCACCATTTAAATTCAAATATTATGTTTTTCTTTTTTTAATTTTTAACCAACTAACAAGTTACAACACTAATTCCAAGAATAGAGTATTCAATAATGAGTAATCAGTTACTTCGTACCCACAAAAAAGATATAAACTGACTGTCTTTACGTGCTAAACGTTCTAAAAAGTTTTGCAATTATACAGGGGGAACGCAAAAAAGACGATTAAAAACTTTTTTTTTTCATTTGACAAACAGTATCTTTAAATTATCCTCATCATTTACTCAAACGGGAAAATTGAGTTAAGATGTAAAAAGTATAAATCTTCTAAAATTAAAATGTAATTAATACCTTGAATTTAAAAATATCATTTTTCTATCATCGTTATACAGAGTGCATTCAAGTTCTGACAGCGATTTATCTCGAGGAAAACACGTTAAAACAAAAAACAGAAGTTGTTTGGTGACGTCAAGGCAGAAAAAAGATGACAATATGCCTTATTTCTTTTTAATAATGCCCTTAAGATCTCTTCAAATGTGTATTTATTGGTTTTTTGGGATTCTACAATACAATTTCAAGAATATTTGATTTAACACACCTTACAGCTATATTCAACTGTTTTTAATAAAGGTCACCCATCCAACAACTAGCCGCGCCGGATAAATAATGTAAAATTAATCGGCTCTATGGTTACTTGTTACCCACTAGACTAAAAGGAGGCAATGCATATCAATTATTTTCGGTGATTTGTTACTATATATATTTTTGTTATGTAAAGAGTTTGACGCTTAAACGTTTAATTTTCAATAAATATGAGGAGTCTAACAGCCGTAGAGAGATAAAATTGCCCTAGACTTGCCAAAAGGGAATGTCAGAGCAACAACTTTCTTAGATATATAACGTCACCAAAAAGACTATATATAATTTGAAAAGAAAATCTGAAAATTGGGGTAACCATAATTATAGACACGGTGGTGGACCTACAAAAAAGTTTAACCGTAGAGCCAATATATTTTTAGTGAGGGAGGGTATACAAAACAGAACGAAATGTTCCAGAAAACTGAATGACCTGAGGCGTCATTCAGGTGTGGTAGTTTCCAACAGAACTGTACGAAGGACTCTAAATGATAACAATTTAAGGTAACAGTATCCTTTTTTAAGTAAGCTATTTCAAAAATTAATAAGAATTTTTACATTTAGAGCCCGCCGTCGAGCAAAATGTACGTGTTTTTTTGTCAGCTCATATAGCTGATAGGGTAGAATGGGCAAATCATCACATAAATTAAAACAATGCAGAATGGAGTTGTTTAGTGATGAGACCAGATTTAATTTGATCCATTCTGATGGTCGAATGCTAGTTTGGACAGGGCCAAATGAGCGCTACCGAGAGAAGATCGTGGCGCCCCAGGCAGCGTTTGGTTTGGTTAATGCTCTAGTATGTCGGGTCGAAATATTAGATTCAATTGTTGGTCCTTTTGCTAGAAATTACGGCCCAGACTTTTTATTAGTGGATGACAATACTCGGTCTCAAAGAGCACAAATAATTACAGAGTTTTTGCAAGGCAGTAACATCTCTAGAATAGACTGGCCTACAAAATCCCCAGACATGATTATAATAGAGCATGTCTGGTCTCATTTAAAACTTAAAGTAAGATCAAGAGATCTACCACCCGAAACTTTAGATGAGGTCTGTGAGGCCATATAAGAAGAATGGGAAAGTATCCCACAAGATTTTATTAGAAATCTTATAGACAGAATGCCGTTGCCCGGAAATAATACGTCTAGCAGGAGGACCAACAAAATATTATAGTTTTTAATTTTTTTTTCATTGTTAAATGTTATTTGAAGTTATTTAGTTTAAAATTTGGTCTAGCAGGGGGACCAACATAATATTAGTTTGAAATTTTTTTATTGTTAAACGTTATTTACTTTCAAATTTTATCTTCAAATAATTTCTGGACAGATAATCATCGGTTTATATATTCTTGAAATTGTATTGTAAAATCCAAAAATCCACCAAACCACTTCTGTTTTTTGTTTTAACGTGTTTTTCTCGAGATAAATCGCTGTCTCAACTTGAATTCACTATGTATAACGATGATAGAAAAATGATATTTTTAATTTCAAGGTAAGATCATTAATTACATTTTAATTTTAGAAGATTTATACTTTTTATATTTTAACTAAATTTTCCCGTTTGAATTAACGATGAGGATAATTTAAAGATGTTTTAAGATACTGTCGGCCAGTTGCAGAAAGCTCAATTAAAGTTTAGAATGGTTAACGGAATGTCAAATTTGACAGCGAGTTCCTAGATTTCTGTAAGCAGCTTGTCAAATCCAAAAGCTCGATTAAACATAAACCGCAATTAAGTTTTGTGCAAGAAGGGGTTAGTCAAATGAAAAAAAAAGTTTAATAGTGTTTTTTTGTCATTCCCCCTGTATAATTGCAACTCTTTTTAGACCGTTTAGCGCATAAAGACAGTCAGTTTGTATTTAAAGTTCTTGTCTTTTTTTGTGGGTAAGAAGTAACTGAGTACTTTTTATTGAATATGAATACTCTATTCCTATGTTAAACAAAGTAAAAATAAGAGCTCATTTGAACTCTTAAAAATTAAGCAATTGTCAAATGGTTAAAACCATCCCTACACAAAGGTCTATTGTTGCTAAAATTGGTACTAAAAGTTGTGAACTCTAATGTTCTTGGAATTAGTGTAACTTGGTATTTAGTTAAAAATTTTTAAAAAACAAAAACAATATTTGAATTTAAATGGTGGCCCAGAGACGCCTCTGTATATAATGATTATATTAACATTTAGAAACATTACCCTTGATCATAAATCAGGTCAAAACCAATTCTTTAAAAAATACAGAAGAGGCAAATAAAAGAAAAATATTAAAATGTGCACATTTTTGAAAAAAAACTCGTATCTACATCAAAAACGGAGAAAACAATTACAAATCGCTAGAAATTATTTTTTGGTATTTAGGTCTAGATTAACCCAGTTAGAAAAAATAAATAAAATTACTCTTTTTAAAAAAGTTCTGTTGATATAATTTTTTTTAAAAATGACACGGTATAACGTAACACGTATAGCACAGTTGTGATGTAGGTCTGAAGCTGCCTATTTCCGACGAAACTGCTTCAATTCCGTGCGATCAAATGTCGAAAACCGCAACTCGATACCTCAACTCTGTCAGAAATTATTTAATTTTGAATTTTGCCTAAAAATGTGCTTGGTTAAGTTCCTCTGACCAGCAATTTAGATATATTTAAAATAAATTTAGTGTAGATAATCCAACATTATTCATGTAACATAAAAAATAAGATTTTAATTTAAAAAAAAAACCGATTTAAATGAAAATGACAATTTTGAAACGTGTAAAAAATAATATTGATCAACTTAGGGAAACTGATTTTTCTTTTGGTACTGTGTCAGTACCTCTCTTGGCCACATTATTGTTCACACTGATAAAACGTTACCAAATAAAACATTATTGACATAAACATATATTTAATTCACAATGTTAAACAACCACTAATGGTGTTATACTTGGAAATAAAAAAATAGGCGAGTAAATATCTTATACAACTAAAATATCACAACGTACAATAGTATATTCTTTTCTTATATAACCTGTACAATATTTTAGAGCTTTATCTGAAAGAAAACATACAGGGTGTCCCCGTATGGGCCGTGTACGGCAATATCTCTGAAAACATTTACAGCTTGAAAAAAATCAGTAATACTTAAATCAGCCGAAATAAGAAGTGTTCTATAATTATTAATAATAGGGCGTTTCTTAACTACATTTTATCTTATTCTTTAACTAATTTTAAGTATAAAAGTTCATATATACATATATCCAAATACGCATATTTTTCGAGATACAGGGTGGCAAAATTTTATTTTATTTAAATTCATATTTTACATTTTTAATAATTGAATGAAAAGTGGAACACATATTACTTTTTCTAGGACCTACCTAAAAAGTCGGTAAAAGTCCTTTACCCGGGATGAATATTTCCTATTATTAGGAATAGTAAAGTATGACCCTATTTAATTCCCCACATAGTCATTTAGTAGCACATATATTAATAAATGCGTTTTCTTTCATTTTCGTAGACAAAAGGAATTTTCAGTTAGTTCCTTAGAGACTCTTGATGTATATAAAGATATATCTGCGAAATTCTTGACAGATTCTTTGGGTGAAAATATTGCAACTTAACCAAGCTTACCTCAGTTCATAAAATTGATAATAACCGAGATACAGGGCGTCAAAGTTGTAATTTGCATTTCGTTTTTTTCTTAATAATTTATCAACAGGATGACACAACGGCACGAAATTAGGAATTCCGTTTTTTTTTTTGAGGCGAGAAATTAAAATATGTTCTTAGTTCGGATGCCACTTGTAGAGGGCGCCACTTACGGTCTATTAAATCTCTTTAAAATTACATAACTTTTTTGTGTCAGGGTGTATTAGCCTAAATGTTAAATATCATATATTTTTCACTTTTTTTACGCAAAAAAGGTATACTTTGTAAATATCGCTCAGAGTGACCGTTTTCCTGATATCTGCGTATCAATTATTCAGTACACAATTCCCAAATGTAAAATTTGTATTGAAATACATGGCGACAACAATAATGACAACGGGAAAATGACATAAAAACAAGGACATTTAATAAAAAAAGAGGACAACTTCCGACAATAAATGTTCAAAGTAATTTCCATTTACTTGAATACATTTAATAATCCGTTTACTACACGACCGTCTTACCTTAAATAATAACCGATCATCTCGAAACCGTTCCACAGCATTCACAATTTTATTCCATAATTATTCTCGAGTGTTCACTGCTTCTTTATACACGAGGGACTTCACATATCCCCATACATAAAAATCAAGCGGATTGAAATCCGAGCTCCGTGGCGGCCAACGCATCTGGCTTCCACGGACTATCCAGCGATGAGGAAACTGAATATTTAGGTAATCTCTGACAGGTCTAGAGAAGTGTACTGAGGCTCCATCCTGCATGAACAGCATGTTTTGTCTTCGTTCTACAGAAAACTCATCAAAAAATTAAGGTATATTTTGCAGTTTTAATTAGGAGGTAATTCGAAAGGGCCCAATACATGACTATCAATAATCCCATACCAAACGTTAATTTTAAATTCATGTTGGAAATGACGTCGGGCTATTAATTTAGATTTTCTAAATCATATGCACGTTTATTTCTAAAGTTGAAAACGCTTCTACGGCTTTTATTTTGTTTAAAAAAATCGGGTCGGCATTGTGCTGGATAAGACAGAAACGAGCGAATTCATTCAAGCTGGCAAATCAATTGATAATAGACTCTGCACTGGCGTGAAATGAAATTGATACAGTTCCCGTTCATGAAGAATTTTGAAAACTGTGGCCTTGCCTAGACCATTTCTCGCAGAAAGGTGTCGCGCGTGTACGCGGATTAGAATTTCTTCCTCCTGATCGGAAGTTATAGTCTTAGGGCGTCCTGCAGAATGCCGTTTGGGACGAAAAGAGCCTGTTTCTCCCAGTCGGTCAGAGATTTTTTAAAATCTGGCTGTCTGCGTTGTATCCATGAAAGTTTTCCTGCGCGTATACACACACCATATACCGCATCTCTTCGTTAGAAAACCCTTTATGCCTTGTAATTTCGAACTTCTGAAAAACCCTTTCAAAAACTATATATAACAAACACTAGCAAAGTTTGACAGTAAGTAAGTGTACAAGCGTTTGTTACTGCAACTGACATGATTTAATAACAGCTTACATCGATAAAAATTTTACATTTGGGAATTTGAAAAGGTGTACTGAATAATTGATACACAGATATCAGGAAAACGGTAACTCGGAGCGACATTTACAAAGTATACATTTTTTGCGTAAAAAAAGTGGAAAATATATAATTATGTGACTTTAAACAGATTCAATGTACAGTAAGTGGCGCCCTCTGCAAGTGGCATCCCAATTAAGAACAGATTTGAATTTTTCGCTCAAAGAACCCCCGAATTCCTAACTTCATGCCGTTCTGCCTGTTGTTAAGAAAAATCGAAATGAAAGTTACAACTATCTCGGTTATTATCAACTTTTGGACTGAGGTAAACTTGCAATATTTTTAACTGAAAAATCTGCACCCAGTATATACAATTCGCACTAAAAACTTACCAATTTATACCTGTGATTTTTACGAAAAATTTTAAGTCAACCGGGTAAGTAGTTTTTTGGTACTGATTTTTTAACATTTCATTTTCATTTTTTAACAGTCCACCATTTTGTTGCCCCATAATGGATTTACACAAAAAGTTGCCAGTTTATCTCTATATGACACTTTATTATTGTGCACATTTTGGAATCCATTCGATAAGCAGTTTTTAATGATTTATTTGAAGTCAATGATAAGTAGTTTTTGGCCGACAGGCAGACCGACAGATATGTAAAAATCTGCAGGATAATAACTTTTTTGGGATTACGTCATATGTCAGGATGGGTTATATTAGATTTTACCTATTGATATGCGATAGCACATCATGTATCGATATATTTTATGTATCCATATCTTAAAGTTACCGATCTATCGATAGGTACTACTACCTATCGAAATACTTGACAAAATTTATTGAAAAAAGGTCCTCATTTTTGTAAATATATAATTCAGTTTATTCATATCTATCGATGTTTTCTCTCGGGCAGCTGTCGGCACATATATATATGTATATATATATATATATATATATATATATATATATATATATATATATATATATATATATATATATATATATATATATATATATATATATATATATATATATATATATATATATATATATATATATATATATATATATATATATATATATATACATATACATATATATATATATATATAGATATATATATATATATATATATATATATATATATATATATATATATATATATATACCTCCCTCTATATTGACACATAGGCGTTCTTGGACTTTATATTTATATAAGTATACCTTCATACTTAAGATTAGTCAAAGCATCGTATCCTCAATTATAGCCATGTAATTATCAATCAACCTCTATAGAGTGAAAAACTTACCCTGTATAGAGTGAAAACTAAAACAAGGTTTTATGAACTAAAATAAATAAACTTGTATAATAAAAATTTATTTTGCACTTTGCCCTCTAAAAACTGGACTGCAAGTATTTTTTCCTAGTCATTTCTCTTAGCCAAATTCTCGCCGTTATGTTAGCCACTGCCAGTGGGACATCCTGTACATATTTTAGATCAAATAGACGGACAAGATTTCTGATATTTTTCACAAGATGTAACAAATTAACGTGTCTTCTTATACAAATAAAAAAAATACAAATATCAGCCTAGACTTAAACTTAAGATACTCAGTTCTGCATCAGCTTAGTGTCTAAGTTGAAATACAAGGTATTCGAAAATTCTGTTCCAATATTTTAGGGACTATTCTACACATGAATTATTTAGAATAAAGTTCCTATGAACATGGATCCGGAAACTGTTCGTTTTCTTGATATGCCTTGTACATTTCAAGAAATATTGGATTCAGTTTTGACACATGATAAATCGTAAATAATAATAATACATTTTAAACAAATATATACAGGGTGTTACTTTTTCGGGTCACGACCTCTAGCCTTCCCAAAAAAACTGTGCACGGTATCAAAAAATCCAAGGAACATATAGGATATGGTACAAATTAAATTTAATTTGGATTGCGTGAAACTTCCCTTAATACTTTAACATGTTGTCGACGCTATAAGGAAACTTTTTTGTATCATAACATACCTTTTCAACTACAGCGTGAGACAGAAATAAGGGGTCAAAAGTTACATTTTTTTTATCGTAAAACCAGAAGAATCAATGTTTTTATATATTTTTCACATTTATACAGGGCAACAGATAAAATTGGTGCCTATTAATTTTTAATTTATTAAAAATATTCTGCAGTAAATTAAATCTCAATATGTTATTAAGCTAATTAGAAAATAGAAAACAAAAACCCTATTTATAAAATAAGTTAGGAGTGGCACTAGTTTATACAGGGATATCAAAAATGAACAAGCATTTAATATAGAGGTAAAATATGTTCAAACTTCCATATCAACCAAATACCATCCTGAATATAGTCATAATAGCTAAAAACATGGCTAAACAAAATTAGTCGGTTTTATGGAATTCTTTGTAGTATATTGCTCATAAGGCTCAATCTATAGACTTCGCCAAGCCATAACTTACTACTGGCTGTAAAATGGCTGAAGAGCATGCTTGTGGGGCGCACCCAGAAAGTGAAAATAGGCAATTTTGTCTCGGAAAGTATAGAGTTTACATCAGGGACCCTTAAGGGGGAAATCGTGCGCCATTATTATATCATATCTTTAATAAAAACATCAGCCAAACCGTGACTGAGTGCAACTTTCTTCTACTTGCCGATGACTGCAGGCTGCTACAAAATAACTGGTGTTTGTTTACTCAGTGGTGTGATGTTAATGGGTTGTCATTGAAGCCTAGGAAATGCAAAAACCGGCAAATTTCCTTTACCCGGAACTTCCCTCGTTATTAATATTTTCCCTTATTAGGAATAGTAAAGTATGACCCTATCTAGTTTCGCACATAGTCATTTAGTAACACATATTGTAAATTATACATTACCAGTTGATTTATACGTAATACTTGATTTTTGTGCAAAATTTCAGATACATTGAATAAGTAGTTTTTAGTAATAATTTTTTTAACATTTCACCAGGCCGCCATGTTGTTTCGCCATCTTGGATTCATACCAAATTTTACCAATTGATTTCTACGTAATCCTTGATTTTTGTACAAAGGTAAGTTAGATAAATAGTCTGTAGATAATTTCCACCCTGTTCGCAGCAACCAAACCTCAGTCAGACTACCATATGGCAAATTTTACGAAAAGGTTTGGCTTTGCGTGCGTATAAAATTCATTTGACGCAGGAAATGAAGCTAGCAGATCATGGGTGTCGTACCTTTGTTGATTGGGTACCTACTTCAAGAAAAAACACGCAACACAGATTTTTGCAAGATCATTTTAGCGACGAAGCTTGTTTCCATCTTAATGAGTACGTCAACAAGAAAAATTGTCGCATTTGGGGTAGTGAAAATCAACGACAAATTCATGAAAAGCCACTGCATCCACTACGCGTCACTGTCTGGTGTGCTTTATGAACTGGAGACAAAATCGGGCCGTATTTTTTTAATAATGATGACGGCCAGGCGCTGTGGTAAATGGTGAACGCTACCTGTCCATGATAACAAGACTTTTTATGGCCAGAATTAATTCATATGGATTTGCAAGATAAGTAGTTTCAACAAGATGGTGCGACATGCCATACCAGCAACGAAACCATGGTGTTATTAAGATGACAGTTCAGGGACAGAATCATTTCAAGAAATGGTGATGTTAATTGGCCACCAGATGGTGTGACTTGACGCCACTAGACTACTTTCTTTGGAGCCATGTTAAAAATAAAGTATACGCTAACAATCCGCAGACGATCGAAGAACTAAAAGATGCGAATCCGGCGAGATTGAACCACAAATTTGCACGGATGGTATTGAAAATTTTAACAAAATCATATCGTGCCAAAGAACCCGCGGTGGTCATTTGGCAGATATTGTTTTTTATACATAATTTGGAAATATGTAAACTATTCATTAAAATAAAGGTTTGTAAAAAAATAAATTTAAATGTGATTTATGTTTAATCAAAATCCAGTAGTTCATATTGGAAAACCCTTTATTACTGGTTATTTTGAGTGGTAGTATTTTCGGTTAGATACGCTCCCATAAATCTAAAAATATGCGGAAATTTTTTTGTCTATTGTTAATACCAAGTATTTAATATATTCAACCTATTTTAATATTATTCCATTTATCCTGACATCACTCTTATCCTTTGAATTTCCAAAGATTATACAACACTTTTTTTCATTTAGGCATAGATACTTATTTCCACACCCCTCTTCAAAGCCTTCCATATTATGGTACATCTCCTCAGAGAAGGTGTTCTTCCGTTCTGAATAAAAAATCACTGCATACTATACAGTTTTGGACAATAACGTCATTGGAACGCACATGCACTAGGAATAACAGTGGGCCTAGTATGAATCCCTGCGGGACACCAATATCCATAGATGCTCTCCTTTCACACCCCATGCACACACATGCTCTCCACTTTCACACCCAAGTAGCTCTGAAACAACTCCAAAAAGGAGCCCTGACACCTATAGCTTGCAATTTACTCAGGAACACAGAGTGGTCGACAGTGTCAAAAGCTTTTTTAAAATCTTATACAAGGCCCTTGACCATCCTCTTCTAGCCAAGTGCACCATATATAAAATTTAAAATGTTTATTACTGCCTTTCTGTTCTTTGTGTTCCTCTTTTTGAGAAAAAAAAATGTTCTGACTAGCCATTATAAATTTAGATAATGTTATATATTATTTTTTCATGAACTTTTGGAAAAGCCAGCAATACAGAGATTGACCAGTGGTATTAGGGTCTACCCATACATTTTCAATTGAGGAGGAAAGACACACTTCATGTTTTTGTTTTTACTTCTGCTGGGAATGGTTTTACTCTGCATAAACGTGGAAGCTACTTATAATATTATTTAGGGCTTAAGATAAAATATTTCATATTATAATCGGTTTAAAACCACTTTCGATGACCATTATATACCTGTAAAAATTATGAAAATTAAAATATACAACTTTTGACCCCCAATTTCCAGCTCATCCTATAGTTTGTTAGATATGTGCAATGGCAAAAAAGCTCCCTTGTAACTTTGACAACAACATACTAAAATATTAAAGGACTTGGACAAGACCCAAAATATGTTTAATTTGTAAAATTAAGCAAGAAATCTTATAGAAGAACCAAACTAGGTCACTGACCCGAGAAAAGTTGCACCCTGTATAATTATTTAAAATATATCATAGACATTAATTACAGTTTATCATCTGCTAAATTTAAAGAAAATATCTCTAGAAATGTACAAGGGATATGAAGAAAACTAGAGATATTTAAATTTTAACACCCTGTATCTTGAAAACGAAGCGTTTCCAGACCTATGTTCACATAACATTTTTTTAAATATTTTCATGTGATGACTACTCCTTCCAAATATTGAAACAGATTCTCCAACCACCCTGTAAAATAAAAAATAAACGTTGGATTTTAATAAATAAAGGTCAAGGGAACAATAATTACAAACATTAATATACAGTATCCTATACTGGAATTGATGAACACATTTACTTCTAGTGGTACTATTTCTTTGATTTGCTTCTTCTCATTGTTAGCAGTATCTGTAACCCACTGATATTGTTTAGCTAACTTTATTTTGCAGAATTATACAGGTAGTTTTAAAGCAAATTATTTTGATTTTTTTTTAATATGTAAAGAAAATAAATATATCCGGTGTCCAGAAGTTAAAGTCTATGTAATTTTCTAAAATATATCACTTTATAGACCTTAATTATAGTTTATCTTATGCCAAATTTGAATCAAATAGCTCGAAAAAATGTATTTCCTTATATAGAATAGCCCCTCCAACTATTGAAAAGGAATTTTTGGACACCCTGTAGCCAGGGTTTCGGAAATAGTCACGTGAAAGGCCACTGACATTCCTTTAAGTTTTACAAAAATTATCATTTTTTTTTGTATTAAGACTTATTTAATATCAAAATAATGTAATTTAATTAATCTGTACCTAAAATTCCCAGAAACATGCCAATTTGCATCAAACTTAATATATTTTTAAACAATGGTTTTAATTTTTCTCAGAAAAAAAGACACTTTTTATACAATATTTACATATAAGAAATTAATATTCTGTGATTTTTACTCAAATAAAATATTTTTTCACGAATTCGGCATACATATGTAAAACAAATAAATAAACATTTTTTTTTAATAAAACTATATTTTAGCAAATCAGCCTTTTTTCTGCGATTTATCTAAAGGAATCTCAATTTTGACTGATAAGACAAGTCACATAACTATTTCTGAAAGGGCCATTTATCATATCTATTTAAAAAAATCCTTTTTTCTATTTTTTTTAACTTTTTCAAAGACGCTGTAAATATTTATAATAAAATGTTGAATAAAACTTGCAAGAATAAAAAAAGTCATACTTTGAATAACAAAAAAGAAAATGAAGTCTGAATACTCGAATACTAAAAAGCTCTAAAAAAATATTAAATAAAAATGTGTTGGAAGCAAAAACATCCTACCGTAATATTTTCTTCTTCATCTTCGGTTAATCTGTAAGTTAACAATTATGAAGCAGTTAAAGTTTGTATTGGGTCAAATCCAGTACCTTAAAGCTACCTAATTTGCACTATATAAAGAAAAACCTCCTGTACATTTTACATTGATGTTAACAGTAATATGATTATAATACATTTAGTTATACTTATGAAATATAAATTTCCAGGAGAATATTTTAAATACTTACTTGGGGTATGAATAGAGGGATATTTTCCCTCTCAAAAAAAAACTGCCAAACTGCTGGTCATAAGTAATACAAAAAAATTTGCCACAAAATAAACTCTGGAATATGCAATATCTTATTTCATTTTAAAAATTTTTAGAATCTATTTTGTGCTAAAACGTTTTTTTTTTGCATTATTTATGGCTAGCAGTGTAGTTTATACATATTTTTGATTTTTCAGCAATAAATCTCTTATTAATTACAAATAAAAATATTTGAAAAAATCTGCAAAATTCATTCATTATCATGTAAATTAATAAATTAAGCCCCTAAAAGATCATCATGCCAAAGGTCAGTAACATACACCATGTTAGATATATTGCTGTAGTCAAGGAAACTGTCTAAATCCAGTTCCTTACATTTATAGGCTTTAAACTGTGTATTAATAGGGTCTGTGGCAAAATACTGTGTATCCATTTGAACATTGTCTAACTTGACACCTGTCAACATGGGCTCGTCCTCTAAAATGGGAGGTCCAGGGACTGCTGGAACAGTTACTGGTGGAGGGGGTGGCTGTATTATTTGAATTTGTTGAAGCTGAATGTCTTGGACTGGAGGCATTACTATTTGCGGTGAAGATTCTAATTCTGGGATAAATGGCATAACCTAGAATTAAAAATTAACGTATATGATATTCAAAAGAACTGGAACAATAAAATATTTCAAAACTTGGTACATCTCTACAAATTTGATATACATGACTTATTTTTGCTGAAAATAAGTAAAGTTTATTTATTTAAATGTATTCCCATATACTGGAATGATAAAATACTTCAGTACCTAGTGTACTCAAGTTCACCAAATCTGATACACTGGATTAGCTCATACTGTGTGACGCAACAATGATATTGGAAATGCTGTCAACTCCACAGAAATTGAGTAAACTTTGGTTTTTAAATGTAGTTATTTTTATACCTGTCGATTCTATCTTCTTTTTTTACAATATTATAGGCAATGTTGTAAACTATCAAAATTAAATACAAATAAAGGTCGTGAGTCAGATGATTTGCTTCCTAACTTTTTTGAAAAATTTTAGCTTTATGCCAGCATTCCCACAAAAGACCAAAATGACGAATATTTTACAAACATTAAAATGAAAATTTTACAGGCATTAAATGTTTTTTTGTCTACTATATACTTTCTTCATGTATATGTATGTTTTTATCGAATTTAAATTTTTAAGCTCTATTTTTAAAACATTAAAGTATGTCTGGTGTAGTGAAGATTCCTGATCATACCCTGACCAATTCCTGATGATATTCTTCACTAAATATCGAAGATAAATTGAGTATAAACCAGGACAAAATAATTTTTTTAATTGATCTACTTAAGACTCGACTTAGATGTTAGCATTAGTCCTGTATAATTTCAAATAATAATAAAAACACATATCCACTTTGGGAACATATTTAAATGTTAGCAACATTTACTGGATTAAAGATCAGTAATTGTCATTATTGTATGACTAACTAAATCTTAATTATAAAATTAAATTGATTTAAACTTACTCTTCTTACCTTATTACCATCTGGTCGATGAGGATTTCGACATCCCCTACATTTACAATTTATACAAGCTTTACTCTCAACATAACAGGGACAGCGTTGCCCACAACAAGTCAATTTACCTGGGGTTGCAGTAGCATTACCACATCGACAGCCTTTTTTCGGTTTTGCACAAGGCTTTTTAAACAGAACCTGAAACAGACAGATTTCAAATAACCATTTCGCTAAAGTTACAATTTCTTTATTATTTCACAACTGTGCAGTTTGGAACTTCCATCATCAAAACTATAGAAAAGTGAATATTTTTTGTTTCAATTTTTTTTGCCATTAAAAAGTTTCCATTGGTTAAAAAATAGGACCTCTCCTATTATTTATAAAAAATAACAATGGTATTTTTTTTCAGTGAACAATCTTCACCTGTCATACTGCATACTAGTTTATGCACAGGGTATAATGAACAGGGAACAGAATGCGGGTCCGGTAAACTATCCTGACAGACTATTTTTGCATATTTTATTTTTTGTCAGAAAGTACCCATTTGCAATATTACATTTCAAAAATAAAAATTGCGGGATATGCAAGAGTTTTCCTAAAAAAAATTAATTAAAAGTCACACTCGGTCACAATTTGACAGCCTTAAAACGAAAAATTTAGCAATGTTGCCAGATTTTAGATTTAAAAATTTGTTAAAGGAAATGAAATGACCAATTGAAAATTATTTGGACAACAGAATTGTAATTATTTATTGTTATTATTATAGTTTTAATGAAGGTTTTATTGACGAACCTGGGCTAACGTTAGCGGGACAGATTCACCAAAAACATAGTTTTTGTTACAGAAACATCCCCGTTTCAATATAGACTCGCAATGCGCTTGGCGCGCTTTCTTTACAGAAAACCTAACCAATCCTAACCTAACCTAATCCCCATTTTTATTAATTATAAGTTTTGTTATAAAAAAGTTTTACGTGTATCATAACTTATAGGTATTTCTTTAATTATGAATATGGCAACGTCGCACATCAAATTAAAAACAAAAACATGGCGATGGGAACAGTCAGAAAGATGTTTGAAATCAAAATTACCTTTGATTCTTATAATGAATAATAAAGTAAATTTTGAGTTTACCGAAACCCAGAATACCCTATCATTTATGGTTCTCCAAATAAGGGGTAGGAGGTCTTATTTTAGATGCCCTGTACACTGTACAGTAGAAGAAACGGGGATGTAAATTCACTCGGATATCATCTTAACACGTTTTTACAATTTGCATTTTTATTTTGTATCAAAAGTATTATAAGAAAGTGACATATACATCAAAAGGCACCACGTTTGTCTTTTGAAAACTTTGGTTTTATCATCTAGTATGTGGTACTTTCTACCACTGAAAACCAATAAAAACTCCATATAACTACAACATGAACAATGATGTTTATCGACATATTATTTGTTTTCGGATATCAAAGCACCAACACAAAAATGAAAGTTCACTTTATTTTCCAGTTAAAAACATAACTTCATTTATTTATTAGGCAATCCAATAATGTGTCAAATTTAAGTTTCCACTATCAGAAGACAGGTGGGCGAACCTTACAAATCTAAAATTCTGCTTTTTAAAAAAGCAATTTAATGGATAAAAAATAAACAAAATATATACCTTCATTTGATGCTGTAATATATCTAAATATTAACATGCCCAAATTTGAAAAGTGGCGGTTTATCTTACAAATTACTAATCAAAAAAAAAAAAAAATTAGGAGATTAATGAACAAATACATGAGTATTTGAACAGAAACAGTAACAGAAACTTTAAAATTTGAACTAAGTGAAACTTGAAACTTAACTGACCATGATATGTCAATGTTTATGTCTAAATGATAAAGAGGTGATAAAGCATTGGTGTGTTGTGTTATTTTCCATTTATAGAAGATTTATTATTAGTTCCCACATAGTTGTTTTTTTTTCTCGGAAAATAAAATAAACACTATGGGAATTTCAATGAACATGAAGACATAGACATAGATGGGGAACCCGACAAGGGCAGCACTTAGGCTCACTGGGGCCCATTGTGCTATCCCGTCGTCGTGTCGAGTCCAATCTTATGCATGTAATATTTCACTAGCCAGTGGACCCTGGTAATAGTTCTAAGTTGACTTCTGTTTAGATTTAGAAGTCTATTAGAATCAGGTCAGTCGGGAGTCTATTAAGATACCCAGATATTTTACCAACCCGGAAGTTCTCAACTCTTTTCCAAAGAGGGTGAGCCTCTCAAGGTCCACTTTTCTCTTAAGGGTAAATGGTACCATTTTGGTCTTATCCGGATTAACAGACAGGCCGTGTTTTTGGCACCACTTTTCCACCATGGCCAAAGCCCTCTGCATGAGCCTTATAATGGTGTTTGGGAACTTGCCTATTACTATAATGGCAAGATCATCAGCGTAGCTTTGAGCATAAACTCCGCTCTCCTTGAGAGTTTGAAGCAGCTCATCCACAACCACACACCACAAGAGCGGAGAAAGATCTCCGCCCTGCGGAGAGAAGATGTTATGATTCTGCTTTCAAGCATGACGCGAACCCACCTAATTACAGCCCTATCCACGCCAAAACTCTCAGCAGCCTCACTAATGGAGTCAAAAGTGGTGTTCTTAAACGCCCCCTCGATATCCAAGAACACACCCAGAGCCATCTTCTTGGAGTAGACCCCCACCTCCAGTCTACTGACTAGACTATGAAGCGCCGTCTCCGTCGACATGGCCGTCCTGTAAGTGTGCTGGAATGGGTGCATAGGATTTCTACCCAGTGCGCCGTTTCTTATATAAGCATCCACGATCTTCTCCATGGTTTTCAAAAGAAAAGAGGATAGACTGATGGGCCTAAAGTCCTTAGCAGTTTCGTAGCAATTACGACCCAGTTTAGGAATAAACGCTACCCGAACCCTGCGCCGGCGTTCGGGAATATATCCCAAAGCCAGGCAGGCCCGAAAAGGCGCAAAAGATGTGGGATCAGTAGTTCCTGACCCTTCTGAAGAAGCGCCGGGAATATTCCCATCTGGTCCCGCACTCTTAAATGAGCAAAACGAACATATTGCCCACTTAATAATGTCTACTGTAACGACCTTAGCGGCCGTTTTCCAGTCAACCCGGCCTGCCCCTACTTGGAGAGCCTGCCTAGTAAAGATTCTGGACGAGAGCCTAAGATAAGGGAAACAAGTATCCCTCTTTGTAGATATAATCTTCAACATTAAATATATTCTTCTAGTAATTGTTTTGTTCTTGTGTATATTGTGGATACACTTTTTAAAAATATCAACAAATTTTAGTTTGATAATTTCCAAGGGTGTTCTCGATTCCAAAGCAACAACTATATTGTTTAAACTCCATGATGCACTTGTGCAGCAGATGCCTACAAGTACTGTTCGAAATATAGTCAACTTGTGCTAAAATGACAGGAGTCAGTGAATCAACAATATACAGACTTCTTAGTGACAGAAAAAGCGTAAACAGTTGTAGTGTAAAGTTGCCTAAGAAAAGCCGTGGTAGAAAATGATTGGAGGTGGATGAACAAGCAAGAAACATAATAAGAAGGAAAGTGCACTCTTTTTATTTTATGAAGGAGATTCCAACACTTGACAACATTTTAGCAAATGTAATTGAAGACGAAAATGTACCAGAAATGGTAAGAAAGATGTTATGGAAAATACTAAATCAGTTGAACTTTTCTTGCCAAAAGCAGAACAGAAAATCAGATTTAATAGATAGAGAAGAAATAATATGTTAGAGAAGGTAATATTTAAAAGATATACAAAAGAACTGGAGGAAACAACGAAACATTTATTACCTGGATGAAACGTGGGTTAACGAAGGCCACTCTGTAAATAAATATTGGCAGGATAAAAGTGTTCAAAGTTCTCACCAGGTTTTTTTTAGAAGGCTTGTCATCTCGCTTACAAACTCCTTCAGGTAAACGCTGCAGGTTAATCATAACTCATATTTTTTTTTTTTCTTTTTTTAATTTTTTTTTCATTGTTAGGACGTAGCCGATGCACGCATCGGACAAGTGGCCCTTCTGAAACGTACACTACAGAATGCTAAACATTCCAAATGGTACGAATTCGCATGCAAGGTCAAATAGATAAAGTAAAAAGTAAAATAGCCCTAAGAGGCATGTCGAATAGAAATAAAGAAAAAAAAAGAACACACAATAGTTCGTCAAAAAAGCAACACAATACATAAATAATTAAAATACAAGTGAATAAAAATAAATACAAAGTATACATAGATATAAAACAATCATAAAAGCAATTCGTTTAACCGCCTTTTAAGCTGTAAAGTGCTTAAACTGAAAATGTCATAATCAGGGAAGTGACGATTGTAATTGCGTACCAGTCGATCGACAAATGCGCTAAGCCCATAATTTGTACGATGGTATCCTTCAAAAAAGAGTTGAGATTGCCTTGTTCTCCTAATAGGAACCAGAAATGCGACCGACTCAAGCAACATCGGACAGTCAATATCTCCACTGAGCAGTTTGTGAAGAAAAACTAGAAGTGCCTTCTTTCTTCGAAACTCAAGTGTTTGAAGGCCACACAGAAGAGCCCTGGTATTATATGATAAACCCTGGTACGGAAAATTAAACTTATACAAAAGGTATTTGGCAAATCTATTTTGGAATTTTTCGATTTTATCGATATGGCACTGATACGATGGACTCCAAACTGTAGAACAATACTCCAGAACGCTGCGAACAAGTGAGTTATAAAGACATCCAATTGCTTTAGTATCTGTGACATGTTTTGTTTGCCGCTTTATAAAGCCCAACAGCCTGAAACCCTTCAGCACAATACTATCAATGTGCAGACCAAAAGTTAAATTCTCATCAAAAATAACGCCCAGGTCTGTAAAGGAACTAACAACTTCAAGACTCACGTTATCTATGAAGTAGGAGGAGAGTATGGGTTTAATGCGTTTATGAAAACGGAGCACTTTACATTTAGAGACATTAAGAAGAAGATGGTTAATGTTGCACCATTTGATAAGCTTTTCCAAGTCCGATTGCAGTGGATTAGATTCAGAGGAAACTGGTGAAAAGAATTTTAAATCGTCTGGGTATAAGAGACACTTAGACACTTTAAAGCATGATACTATATCATTTATAAATAGTAGAAAGAGAATTGGACCAATATGAGAGCCCTGTGGGACACCAGATGTCACAACAACCTCTCTAGAAATTGAACAACATACGCTAACTCGCTGACGACGATTGAATAAGTACGATTCTATCCATTGCAGATAGGTTCCAGAAAAACCAATTCGCTGCAATTTGAATAACAGAAGCTGATGGCAAACCCTGTCAAAAGCCTTTGATATGTCAGTATATATAACATCGATCTGTTGACCAGCCTCAACCGATGTTGTTAAGTAATTCTGGAAAATTGCAAGATTTGTAGTTGTTGAGCGACCACTATAAAAACCGTGTTGCATACTAGTGATGTACTGCTTCAGAGACTCAAAGATATGATCCGTGATAATTGCCTCAAACAGCTTTGGTATATGCGAAAGCAAGGAAATAACACCAGCTATCACTCTAGACTAGCAGAGAAATTACCATTGTCTCATTGGCAAAAACAAGTAATTAAAAATTCACGCTGAATGAAAGAGAAATAAGGTATGAAAATGGTGCCTTAAAACCAGAGCTTTTGAGAATCACTAGGGAAAATGAAAATCACAATTTAAAAGGGAAGTTATTGATGAAATCAGTATGGAATGTAATGTAATAGTACTTTGCTTATCACCCCAACATTAAGAATTAAATCCAACTGAATTAATATGGGCTCAAGGATATATTGCAAGGTGAAACAAAAACTTTAAATTAAGTCATGTACAACTTTTAAAAACATTGTTAGATCAGGGGACAGCAGAAAGATGGTGCAATGCTGTAAACCATTTTATAAAATAACAGTAAATATGACCTTGAAAACCTTATGGAAGAGACCATAGCACCATTAGTGATATCTATAATCATATCTGATTCAGATGAAAATAAGGAGGTTTTTGATTAAAATTAAATCATAAATATACATATTTCTTCTTGGACAAAATTGGAAAAGTGTAAGTATGTCAAAAATGTGTTAACTATCATTTAAAAAACATTTTTAAGCTAATATATATATATATATATATATATATATATATATATATATATATATATATATATAAATATATAATAAATAACTTTTTCAAGAAAAAGTGTAGAGGGATGGAAAACAGTGTTTTATTTTATTTATTTATTTATTAAAGAACCAATCAATGTTTTATGTTAATTTCTTCATTTTTTGAGTCATTTATGAGAATTTGATTTGAAATATTTAGTAACCTTTACTGATAACATTTTTCCCCTTTATGTAGTGTTTGTGTTCTGGGAAATATTATATTTTTTTCATTTAAGATTTATATAGGAGGAGATCTTTTGGCGCGATCAGTCTACTTTGCATTATTCGAATCACATCTTAGGTACGGCATTCCGTTTTGGGGCGCCAGTAGCCAGTTTCTTTTAAATATCGTTTTTTTACTGCAGAAGAAGGCCGTTCGTTTCATCGCTAAGGCCATCCAAAGGGAGTCGTGCAGACCTCATTTTCAATCGCTGAGAATTCTCACACTCACCTCTCTATTCATACTTGAAATTTCTACCCTGGTATTTAAAAACATAAATAACGTTCAAATCCCGTCATCTAGACCCGATACTAGACAAGCCTCTCATCTTCCCCTTCCTATACCAACTAGGGAATTTACAAAAAGGTCTTTTATCTACGAGGGTAAAAAAATATTCAACCATCTGCCAATTCACATTAGAAATGCCGGCTCACTTAGGATTTTCAGAAGAACCTTAAAGAACGTACTTCTAAAAAAAGTCTATTATAACCTGGGTGAGTTTTATGCAGATCGGCTAATTTAAAAGATGTCAATTGTTTTTTTTTTGTTTGGGTTGGTTTGACTGCTGATTTTCCTACATTATTTAAATGTCTAATTTTAATTATATAACTTATTAACTTTCATATATTGAACCTATGTAGATGTTTTAATGTGTCTTTATGTTTTTATTTATTGTGTGTTTACCTTGACTGTTTTTTTAAATTTTTTGTATTTTTATAATTTTTTGACACCCATGAATGCAATGATTTGTTTATTTCAACATGGGTTCTAACTCATGCTGGGTTGGTGTTATTTTATTTGTTTTTTTTTTCTCTTTCTTTATTGTTATTTTAGATTTTATTTGCTAGAATTAACATGCTTTGTCAATAGAATCATTTATATTCTTGACAATAAAGTACATTTTGATTTGATTTGATTTTGATTTACAACAGTGTGCCATTAAATTTTTTAATTTTTATTATTTTACAAATTACCATTTTATTGTATTTTCTTTGAAATTATATATATTTATTTAACAAGTTTATTTTATTTACAACAATAATCTTCAACACTATGACACTGGTTGTTAAATATTGATCATTATTTGCATTACCCTTTGGAATTTTATGACCCTATTGCATTTGGTCAGATACAGGATGTGTCTGTTCAATATTTCTAAAAATTACCTGGTTTATGTTTGTACTACATATACAAAATATAGAAGACTCGCCCTATATTTCAATCATTTTTGAATAATATATAATCCGAGATATAATCAAGCTGTGTGCTTCTACAAATTTGGAAATAGACTAGTGTAATATAATACAAGGTAAAGAATAAACTTTTTGGTGAAGATTACTGTCATTTAACTTTATATATGTTACATTGTTATTTATGATATGTAAGCAATTTAAATAAAGAAGTATTTTCCAAAGTAGAATTGAGGAAGTAGAATATCTAAAACAAAAAAACTGTAACAAAATTCTTATGAGTAACAGTCAAAGAGTAGTCTGAATAACATTGACACAAAACATAAGAAGTTTTCATCTGATAGTGATTGTTTGTACCCTGTACTAATTTTAATATTGTAATTTCTTAAGCAATGTTCTTCCTGTAAGGACGGCGAAACGATAAAAATATTTGACTCCCTCTAGCGGAAAAAGAAACTAATAACAGTTCAGTATTGAAACTAACTTCACTTCACAAAAAAAAAGACTCAACTGAGCAAACGCGACTTTGTCGTTCAAATTTTAAAATTTATCTTTTGGCCACCTTGCCGGTACATTCAATATATTTTATAAAGCTCTTTGAGCTCTCCACTAAACCAAATGTTTGTGTAGTGTATAATAAAGTTCCTAACAAAACCGGATAGTTTTGTATTCAATTGGAAATTGGAAAAGCCCAAGGCCTAAACAGTGATTTTTTACCTTCTACAAAATTTCGTAGCCTATCTTGTAATAATCTAAATTATAAAATGATCTGTGATTTCTGTAGAGAAGTACATTGTCGAAACTGCTCACAACTTTTGACATCTGAAGCTCATGTGACCCGCTTAAGCAAGATTCTGATTGATTTCCTATAGTCAACAATAAATTTAAAAACATTCTCTGTAGAACTAAAAAACCATTTTGAGAGTTTGAAGACCGAGATAGAAATGTCTTTTACGACAGCAATAAAAGATCTAAAATCCAACTATTTTAAGCAGATGGAAAAAATGGAAGATATGCTTAGCAACAAACTGTCTCGCCCAAACATAATAGACAGTAAACCTAAACCAAGTACAGTGAATCCAACGGCTACGAGTACATCAACGGCAGTAAAAACAGGCAATACAACTGTTTCCCAAAAGAATCTCATAGCGCTTGAAGAGAAACAAAAGGAAGTCATGATGTCAGTAATAAATTTAGTCACACCAAAGGATTCTCAACATGACAGAAAACGGTCCCCAAAAATTCCTATAGTGCGGAATGAACAACCCGCTTCAGCCAATGTCGTTCCATACTTCAAGTGAAACTTCTGCTTTTACTTTCCCAAAAACAAGAAAGCGAATTACACACCCAAAGAGACTAGGTACTGGAGAATCAGCTGACCATGATTTAAAAGGATTTACTGGTGGATGCCGTAGAGCATGGCTCTACATTAACCGAGTTCAGAACCATGTCTCAGAGATGATGATTAGAGAATACATCAATGGAAAGCCTGGTTTTGAGGATGCCAAGATCGAAGTTAAAGAAATACCATCGAAAGAAGGCAAACTTAAAAGATTTGTTGCCACAGTCCCGATTGAAAAGAAGGATGCTCTATATGACACCAGTTTTTGGCCAAAGTATGTTGGCATTAAAAGGTTTGATTTTGACAGGCACAGAGAATTTTTGCAGGCAGGGGGTAAACATTTTTTATAAATAATAATTCCAATTGTCTTTCCACTGGTAAACAAGGTATAAAAATAGCTAGTTTTAATGCGCAAAGTCTTAAAAATAAGATTTTACTAATTGAAATATTCCTAAATGATGTAAAACCCAACATTAGGATTGGTGTCAAAATAATGATATAAGTCAAATAGCTTTAAAAGGGTTTAAGTGTGTTAGTTCCTTTTCTAGAAACGAACATAGATGCGGAGGTACATGTATATTTGTTCATTGTGGTATTGTCAGTTGTAATAATTTTAATGTAAATGTATTGCCAATGGAAAAACATTTTGAGTACAACTGTGTTAGTCTTAGTATTGGTAGCAAATGTTTTAAAATTGTTTCTTTGTATAGGTCTCCCATGGGTGATATTAATGTTTTTCAAGATAAGTTTGCTGAGCTCTTGGAAGCCCTTTACGAACAGGATAGTATCTTGGTTTTTGTGGTGATTACAATATTAATTTCTTAGAAACCAGCAAAGAGATGACCCAGATTAACTACCTGTTGTTGTCTTATGGCCTGTCCTCTCATGTCTGGGGTGTTACAAGGCCGGGTTGTGCTCACCAGATTGGTAGTCAATTGGATAATATTTTCAGCAATGTCGAGCTAGAGTACATAAATTGTGATATAATACAGACCCTCTTTTCAGATCATTATAGTATTGTCACGTCAGTTAGAGGAAATTTCACTTGTAGGATTGCTAGCCCTATTTTCATCAAGAAAAGGTTTTACACAGAAAACAACTGTCACAGGTTTTTGGATTGCTTGGTAAGGGAGGACTGGAAGGAGGTTCATGAGATGCTGGATGTTAATGGGAAATTCCAAGTCTTTTTTAACATCTACTTTTATTTTAACATGTGCTTTCCACTGACATCTAATAGATTAAGGACAGGGGAACAAAAATGGATTTCAACAGAAATAAAATTATATTCATATCATGTTAATGACTTATACAGACTTTATCTAAATACTGGCAGCATGGATATCTTAAAACAATATAAAAAGGAACAAAAAGGACTAAAAAAGTTCATTTCAGAAAAAAAAATACATTGCACTGTCACTGGCAAAAATAACAGGCATGACATGCCATCCTTGGTCACTAGGTCAGACATAGGAGAGACATTTTCAAACCCGATAGATATCTCTAATGCATTTAATGATCTTTTCACATTGCCACCTGAAGACCAAATTTATTTTCCAAGTGTTAAGGCTAACAATATTCCTACTATTTTTCTCCACCCAGCAACCAAAACACAAGTCTTTCAGGTTATAAACCTTCTGCCCAATAAGAAGTCCACAGGCCTTGACAATGTACCGACAAGTATTATAGAATTAGCAAACCAGTTTATTTGCTCACCACTACATGATATTATCAATAAGTGTTTTCTCTCCTCAGTTTTTCCTGATGCACTTAAGACATCTAAGATTGTCCCAGTCCACAAAAAGGGGGCGAAGAATGACATAGGGAAATATCATTCTTGAATTGTCATTAAAGTTCTGAGTAGCCAACAATTTGGCTTTCGGAAGAACATGTCAACTGAACTTGCCATTTTTAAAGCGGTTAATCTCATTACAGAGGCCCTGGATGAGGGGAGGACAGCACCTGCCCTGTTATTTGATCTATCTAGAGCTTTTGAAACAATAAATTATGATATCCTATATGTTCGACTATTTAATAGTGGACTACGGGGGAAGTGTCTTGATCTTCTATGTTCATATCTTTCAGACCGTAAACAACTGGTTAGTCTTACAATGGGCAACAGTCAATATATTTCGCAGAGTACGGAAATCAGGATGGGAGTGCCCCAGGGCTCCATCTTGGGGCCTTTACTTTTTCTTTTATATGTGAATGAATTGAGCGGTGACCTGGGCACTGACTCTGTGTTCCAGTTCGCTGATGATACATCAGTCATTATGGTTGACAGAGCGCTAACTGGGCTGTCGCTCGGCTTGTCGGATGTTGCGGAAAGAATGGCAACCTGGTGCACAAATAGTGGGTTACGCTTGAATAAGGGCAAGACAGCTCTCCTACAGTTTCAAAAGTCAGCTAATATGTGGGCCAGTATCTATGTCAAAATGAACGGAAGGTCAATCCCTGTAGTGGGAAGTGCAACTTTTTTAGGCGTTGTACTGGATACAAGTCTCTCCTGGCAAAATCATATGGAACAGTTGGGCTCTAAACTAAATTCGGTATCAACAGATATTCTGCGACTCTTCTATTTTTCATATGTGCAGTCTAGAATATCCTATGGGATAGTATTCTGGGCTTCCTCAATCCAAGCTGATGGGATCTTCATAGCACAAAAACGTATATTAAGGTGTATATTGAGCAAGCATCCTCTTGTAAACCATTGTTTCAGTCTCTTAGGATTTTAACAGCACCATCATTTTACTTTTTACACCTAGTTATGTTTGTAAAGAAACATGTAGCGTTATTTCAAACCAACCAGGACTTGTATGCTGCAGACATGACAGTACGGACGAGAAATGCGCTGGACCTAAGAATGCCCCTTCAAAATACAAGTTTTCTCACCAAAGGCCCTCACTTTAGAGCTATTAGAGCATTCAATTTGCTACCGCGTGAAATTAGGGGTATTGGTTCGGAGAGGACTTTCAAGCGAGCAGTAACTGAATACCTTTTAAATAAGTGTTTATACACGTTCAGGTTTTGGACCAAATTTTAATATTTTAAATCATATTTATATAAATTTTATTTTGTATAGGTCTCTTTTTAATTGTATATTTTTGTGTCTATAGAATGTTATTATTAAATACGATACTTAAACCCCCTGACGATGCCGCGTCATTTCATTTTTTGTATGATTGTATGGCAATAAAGGAATTTTGTATTTGTATTTGTATTTGTATGTCAAGAATAAAAAATTTTGGGAACACTTTTTTATTCTAATAATTATGTAATGTGTTTTTAACTGGTCAAAAAATCAAATTTGTGGCACTCTTTTTGGTGCTCACAAATATCCTTTCTGCTCAATGTATATTTTAAATCTAGTCTAAAATAATGAAGCAAAATTGTAAAATAATTTTCTTACTTATACCCGAAGGGGGAAACCGCTAATGTATTTAGGTGTACAAACCCTGTGTATTCCATTGTATTCCAATGTATTCCATGTAATCCAATGTATTCCACCTCTATTTTGTGTATTCCTCAATGTATTCCATTTATTCCATCATGTATTCTGTGTATTCCCATGTATTTCAATGTTTTCCAATGTATCCCAACATGTAATGATTGGCATAAATACCTGATTTTTTTTTTGGGTTAAATGCTCGATTAAATATATTTTAGCCGAAATGTAATATATTTACAAAATATTTTCTTTTTTACTTCTATAGGGTCTCACTAATGTGATAAGGGAAAAAGATCTGCAGAAATCTCCAATATTTGTTTTATTTAATTTTCAACTTTGCTTTTTACTTCTCTCGTAAATGAAAAGTATTGTAATCGTGAAAAAATCATCCTCCGAGACTTTTTCAGATCTTCACGTTTCAGGGTCTAGATAAAAACATGTTTTCTCAATTGCTGTCTGTCTGCCTGTTCGCGGCGTAGCTAAAAAACTACTCACCTGATTGACTTCAAATTTTGGTCAAAAATTAAAGGTTATATGGGGATGACCTGGTAACATTTCGGGAAAAATCCAATATGACAAAACAAAATGGCGGCCTAGTGAAATGTAAAAAAAATTATTATTAAAAAACTACAAAAATTTTGGTAAGAATCGAAGATGGTGAAACCCTGACCCTTAATTTTTGACCAAAATTTGAAGTCAGTCGGGTTTTTAAGCTATGTCGTGAACTGACAGACAAACAAACAAATCGACAGATTTACAGACGGAATTGATAAAACATATTTTTTGGCATCTAAGGACCTGAGAGGGTGATTTTTTCACTATTACAAATATTTTATTTAGTCGTCATTTTGTTCCGCCATCTTGAATTAGTAACAAGGTTTTACTAGTGCATCTCTATACTACAATTAGTTATGGTACAAAATTTGAAATCAGACCATTGAGTAATTTTTTCAGGCTGAATTTTTGAATATTTTATTAAGCCACCGTTTTGTTTTTTTTATAGCTATGGCGCAAATAAACAGACAGACAGATAGACCGAAGGAATTGAGAAAACATGTTTTTTGGCATCTAGGGCCCAGAAACTTAAAGATTTGAAAAAATCTCGGAGGGTGATTTTTTACGATTACAATAAAATAATACTTTTCTTTTATGAGGGAAGTAAAAAATGATTTTTAATAAAATCTACATGATGTTTGAATGCCAGCCAAGTTAAAAAAATACTACGTGACTTACAATTACTTTAAGAGGGTTTGTGGTAAATCAAAAGAAAATATAATATATTTATGCTGACAGCAAACAATGTATTTCTTGTATTCCAATGTATTTTCTGTATTCCTATGTATTTCATGTAATCCAATGTATTCCATGTTTTCCATCATGCTTCCCATGTATTCTGTGTATTCCATTATGATTTCCATGTATTCCGTTTATTTCATGTATTTTACCTGTATTCCAAAGCAATTATGTATTTTGGTGTACACATTTTTGCTAGTGGTTTCCCCCTCCCTTATACCGATAGAAGAGATTTTACTTAATATCTGTTCTTATTATTATCAACTTGATTATAACAAAATTAATACCTATCTTCCAAGAGAGTAATAGCTTTCTTTCCCAAACTAATACTGGTAATACTAGGTACAAACAAAAGATACGTATTTAAAAACATTTGTAGTTTAAAACATATTTATCAATCAAAAAATAAATGGTCACCTAATGGTAGATGATTCATATGTAAATAATCAATACCCTCCCATGATAAAAAATAAATACTAAACTCTTACCTTTTCTGTTAATTCCTTTGGTTTAATAATATTTACATTATGAGGTACAGAAGCACTACTTGAACTACTATTTGTACTTTCCTTTGGTTTTCTCTTAATAGTAATTTTATTGCCAGACCCTGGATAGACAACCGAGTATAAGGAAGATCTACTTTGACAACTTGACTGTAAAGACTTAGATGTTTGTGTTTGAGGAATCTGAGGGGGAGAGAGATTTTGCAAGCAAGCAGAATTGGTATATATACAAGGCAATATAGAATATGAAGATTTTGGCAGTCCACCCTGACTCTCATAATCATCTTGGAACATTGCTCCCTCTTTTATAAGTTGTATTAAATTGGTAGCTCCCCTTTCAAAACCCGGACCTGGCTGACTAGCTTGTATTTTAATACACTTGAAAATTTTTGAGTGTAGAAGATTTAAACACATCTTTTTATACATTTGCATCAATATTCGCAGACTTCTGTTACTGCTGTAATCAACGCAGTCTTTACAACTTTCACACTGAGGTTTAATTTTTTTTCGGCCCCCTTTACATCTCCTACATAAATGATGTTGACATTGGGCATTTGTTGGTGTAAGGGGGTCAATAAGTAACACTGAACAGACAACACAGCATAATGAATTTCTTAGATATGGTATGAGCCTATATAAATCTTGCCAAGATTGTGGATCTGTAGGGTCTGACTTTAGTATTATTTGAGTTGTAGTTACATATAAGTTCGTTGAATTCATCCTCGTTTGAGTTGGGGCTTTTTCTTCTGATGCTGAAGACATATTCAGCTTTTTAGGTTATAAGAAAAATTTTCCTTTTCAGAGCACTGTACATTTCTTAGTACATAAAATAATAGTTGAGTTTTGCTGCATAAAGTAACACTATATCACAATAAAATAACATAATTTAATAATAAATAAAGATACATTATCTAGATTTCAAAATATTATGATTTTCGATTTTGCAGATATTGCTTTCAAATCAGTGTTGCCAAACCGAAAAAAATTGAAATCACCAGATTTGCCTTAAAAAGTTGCCAAATTTCTAAAAAAATCATCAGATGTAGTAATTGGGCGGGGATATGTAGATGTTTATAAATGACTTTCAAATTAAAAAATAACCGCAAATCTTGTTAAAGGATGTATTTTTTATTATAAAATGGCATAAAATAGAACAAAAAATAAATATACAGGGTTATGATAAATTAAGGAATAAATTCATTATCTTGGAAATTAAAAAGGTAATAGAAAAACGCTCGAACCCGGCGATTTAGATTTATTTTTACGCATATTTAGAAACTATTTTAAACTATACAGGGTCACTCACAAAAGTTGTACAACTGTCATCTTTGATTTTTTCAATACAACGCCTTATTTTTTTCTGCTGATTTGAATTCTCTATGAAATTCTAGACATTTTTGGTATAACATAACCTATACTGAAAATCAACAGTTATCGAAATATGTTTATCTAAATAAAACATAAAACACATATCAGGAAATTAAATAAGAAAACTACTTTATTAAATTTTGAAAATGTCCACCATTTACAGCTCTACAATGCCCTAGACGATGGAAAAACTCTTGTTGCACATTAGTAACTGTATCACATTGAATATTTCTTACAACAGTTCGAATACTATAGTATGTGGCTTACATGCACTTCGTTTTTCACATACCCCCAAAGAAAAAAGTCAAACGGGCTTAAGTCCGGCGATCTTGCCGGCCACTCTATTGTCCCACGTCGCCCAATCCATCGTCTCGGAAAGGTTTCATTTAAGTATCTCCTGACATCAGCTGCAAAATGGGGTGGTGCCCCATCCTGTTGATACCATAACAGTTCACTGGGAAGATCCGGATCGTTTACATTAGGATGTAGGGTAGCTAATGCTGGTATAAGATTCTCTTCCAAAAATTGAAGATACATTTGCCCTGTTAGTGAGGAATCAAAGAAATATGGACCTATAACTTTATTGCCTACAATACCTGCCCATACATAACACTTTGACGATACTGTGTATGACTTTCCCTGTACCAGTTAGGATTTTCTTGTGCCCAGTGTCTAAAATTTTGTTTATTTACTTCTCCACTGAGACAAAATGTTGCCTCATCTGTGAAACAAATTCTTTTGGCAAATAATGGATCATGATTACACATGTTGGTCATAATTTCGCAAAACTCGTTTCTGCGATCTAAATCATCATTTAATTCTTGAACGAATTTCACTTTATAGGGATAAAAATTTTCTTTTTTCAAAAATTTTGAAACCGTTGTTTGATGTATATCATTATCATAGGCTGCGTCAGTAGTTGAGGAATGTGGATTATCTTGAAAAGTTAAGAGAACGTCTAGTTTCTTTTCATCTGAGATCCTAGGGCGACCTTTTCCAAAGCGGTCCGTAACACTACCAGTATCCGTTCCATTTCCTTTCTATTTTGCTCACTGCAGACTGAGTAATAGGTTGCCTATGAGGATATCTGTTGTTAAACAGCTGACAAACTTCTTTTTGTGTCCTAGTCTTATCACCAGTACAAAGCATTATTAGAATTTCAATTCTTTCTTTCTCTGTTAAACGCATAGTCAATATTTGAAATCGAAATGGCAGATCGTAAATAAATTATATGACTTGTCAACACAGGGACAGTGACAAAGTCATTTTTCTTTGGAATTACGCGACAGACATAGGTAGGGTATACAAATGTCCGATAGGTTATTAAATACACAGGTTTTATTTAGATAAGAATATTTCGATAACTGTTGATTTTCAGTAAAGGTTATGTTATACCAAAAATGTCTAGAATTTCATAGAGAATTCAAATCAGCAGAAAAAAATAAGGCGTTGTATTGAAAAAATCAAAGATGACAGTTGTACAACTTTTGTGAGTGACCCTGTATAGTTTAAAATAATTTCTAAATATGCGTAAAAATAAATCTAAATCGACGGGTTCGAGCGTTTTTCTATTACCTTTTTAATTTCCAAGATAATGAATTTATTCCTTAATTTATCATAACCCTGTATAAACTAAACACAGTAAAATGAAACTTTCAATTTACACAAAGTACCTAGACAATGTTTACTAAAAAATATAATGTAACGCACCAGACAGCGTGGTTGTTTCCACAATGAATTACGCAATTTGGTTTTAATTAAATTTAGTGCATTCTACACATAAACTGCTATGTGGGAAAGCTAATAATCTGTTAATAAAAAACTAGTTGTTTATTGTTTCTTTTTGTACAACAGACTTGTTTCCAAAATTCTATCATTTCTAGAGAAATGTCAAATATATCTGAACATTTTAATTCTTAAATTCCCTATCTAATATATTGATATCAATGTCCATTTTTGCAAACACAGCGGCCAAAGAGCCAATGCTATGAGTAAGGGGAACATTCACGGGATAAATTAAATGTATGTGGAATCAATTAAAAAAATCACTAAAAATGATCTTTTAGAGGAAAGTTTTCACCAATCACCAGGTTTTGCATAAAATCACCAGAACTAGTGATTCCCCCACACTTGGCAGCACTGTCAAATACTAAATCTGTACGTGCGTTGAAATTCTTATATTTATTGCCATAACCCAGGGTTGCCAGGTGTGGCGATTTCCCATAATCGCGGCGATTTTTGTCACATCATTTTCCACACATCTTCAAAATCAAATCATAATAGATAATTTTCTGATTAGCCTGGTGGCACAATTCAGAAGTGTACGCAGGCATATAGGAGACCATTTAGCGCTAACAAAGTATTAGTGTTTTTTTCCTTTTGGATTTCGGATTTACACAGCACAATTTGTATTCAAATTTGAAAATGAACTGGGTCTTTAATTTAGAAGTTTGCTGTTTAGTGCTGGATCTTCAGCTTCAATGCATTGTGATGTGACTAAACTTTTTTATCAGTTGGCGTGAAAGGGAGAATAGGGAATTTGTCATGTATAACTTATCTAACAACATAATCTATTTTTTTTTTGGAAATTATAACAGTTATGGAATTCGAAATTCAAGTCTCCAAAAAAGTTAGAAAATATAACTAAACATATATTGGCCTTTGAACCTTGAGAAAAGGGTAAATAGACATCTAGGAGCTTTTATAATATCTCTAATGATAATCTATTATTAAGTAACTTTATTTTCAGGCTGGTTGAACGGCAATTAAAAAAAAAAACATTAGTATTTTATCTGTCAGTAAACTTACTTTAACGGCCTTAGTGTTTATTGGAATATGACTATTCGTTCCAAATTGAAGGGAACAGTCTCCCATTGACTTTTCAGAAATCTGATCACTTGTAGATTGATCATAGTTATAGAATTACGCTATGTTGTATAATACGTTTACACTAGGCATTCCGATATGTTATGCATCCGTGCATTTGAGATGACGTCACTGACTGACTGCTTGAGAGTTGAGTCAAAGTTTCTTGTTTCTTGCACGGGATTGACCGAGTTAAGGTATATGATGGTACCCTCAGTGGCTCTTTTAAGGAGACGAGGAATCCCATAGGCTGTTATTGGGCGCCCGCCAGTCACCCACATATTGTTCAATGTGCTTCCTATTGGTTCATAGAAAATCTTTAATACACCAGCAGAGTTTTAGTTTTCGACATGTAGTAAACAGTTTTCTACGATTTCGACATCGCGAAAATGTTAGAAACATAAAAACCTCCATATCAACTGACCAACATTTTAAAGTTGAAAGTAATGTTATTTTTAATTACATAAAATAAAAAACATCCAGTCCGTATAACGTTGCCTTTAGAAATTTCAGTCCGGTACATCTAAGACATAACGACAATAAAAACAAAGGTTCTCACCTTGAAGCGAACGACAAATCTATCTAGTAAGACTAAAACAAAGGCCCACCTTAAAGCCTTCCTGATTCCGGAACGCCTAAGAAAGAAGTGCAACCAATATCGAATATCAACTGACGACTAAAAAAAGTCCTCGCCTAAAACTTTCGAAGAGATATGAGTGAGTGTACTACATATCTTTTGCATTTAGGTAATTCAATATAACCTACGATTATTACAGGATACGACCGGTATTCAGGTTGAATTATTTTTAGCCTCAGCACCAGATCTTATTTCGTGATAATCCTTGTAAATCGGGGAGGGAGACAACCTAACAATCCTAAGTTCATAATTAGTTAAATATGAAATTAAAATAGAAATGCCAGTAAAAAAGATTAATTTTTTACCAGTTATGAATAAAAATGAACCTGCAACTCTGTGCCGCACACATTTTGACAATTTTAGAATAAAATTTAAAATTATTTAAAAATTGTTTACAAGCATATCAAGTCAATAGCTATTATGTTTTATACATATTTATTGTTTTACTCAGTCTTTTGTACTTTGAATCGGTGGCAAAGCGTTTTTTTCTCATTTGAATAAGATAAAAACTTATTTTTTACATTTCCAAAAAATACGATTCTTCCTACTCAAAACAGAATACATAATTTTGAAAATACTACAAAAATATGATAAAAATTAAGTTATTTATAAACCTGGTGTATTTTACCTTGGAAGAAATCCTCTTTTTGCTACACACGTATAAAACAGGTTTTCTACGTTTTTCTATCATGTAGATTATCTTAGGTTAGGTCAGGTATTGTACACCAGGAATCCTACCAATCACAATACAGATAGTTCAATGTGGTTCCTATTGGTTCGTCGTTTATTTTCGCAGAGAATAAACAAGTTTTGTTGAATGTTCAGCATGGGCTTCCTAGCTCGGTGGTAAGATATTCAGCTTTGGAGGCGCGCATATGTGTTCGAACCCCCGTTCAAAAGGATGACTTTTTTAAGTTTTTTTAAACAAAAATTATAATGAATTAACATGAGAATTAGGTCAGGTTTAGGTTCTACTGGAAAGAAAGCGCGCTAACAAAATTCCTAGTCTATTTAAAAAAAAGATTTTTTTTTAATAAAAGCAACACTCTATATTGGTATCTGCTCCGTTAGCGTTAGATTATGCCAGGTTATCCCAGGTCGATATAACCATCATAGCTATAAACAATCATCAAAGTCGTAAAATCACACCTCAAATCATCGAAAATCATATTTGAAATGCGCGCACCCTCTAAAATGGTGTTATTTTTAGAATTCCTGGTGAAAAAATTCAGATCTAACACCTGTGTTATCGGAGTCACGGCCAAATAAATAGTCGGTTTTGATTTTGGCTGTATTTTATTTTACGTCACCGAACTTGTAGACATTACAATAACAATATTTACCCTGACTACAGACTTAGTTGTCAATGCTTACAGCTTTTACACTATTTTACCGACCCAGACCCAACATTCCTAAAAAAACTTCCAAAACAGGAAAAAAAATGTATTGCGTTTAGGTGCTTCCGTTGCTGTTCGGTTTCTGTGTTGCTCTATTTTAACAAAAATGCTAAAATGTGGGAACCTTCCAATGTAGTAGAGAAAAAATTTAACGCAGAAACCTATAGTAAGTGAATGTTAACCTCAATGCAATATTTGTTTATTTTTGCAGTATTATTTTCCTGTAGGACTAGTTGGGGAAGAAAAACTGCATGAATTTGGGAGTTTCGTCGAAGAATATAGTTATCTAACAAACAGCAGCCAAAAAAATTTTACCAGTAATCTAAATATTGATGCAAAACCAATCTTTATTGATGTGAGTATTGCTCCAAATTTTAAAGTCAAATACAAAATATCTCTTTAATTTCAGGAACAAGCGGTTGAAGGCGTATCTATTCTGCATCTAGCCCATTCAGACAATAACACTTTATCAAGAATATTAGGTACTCTAGGAGGAATATGTCAGGAAATCGAATATTTAAAGCAGGAAGCAGAAACTCTTTATCCGTCATTTTTATTTTATGGAGAAGGTGTTTAATATTGGCACTACAAGGGTAATTTTATGTAGTAACAATTACATACTTTTTTTCAGAAATTGGAAGGAACACAGATAGCCTAGAGGCAATAAGCGAAACAATAGAACCATTAGAAAAAACCCAAAGGTTAGTTAAGAGAGCAAGAGATGTAATTGCCTTGACTTTAAGGCAGCTTAGTGGCATATTACATAAAGGATATTATGTCTCAAATACCATCTCCAGTTTTCCCGTGAGTATTTAAAAGGAGTGGGTGTGTTCCAGTAATGATACATTTTTGTATTTTTATAATTTAATAATTATTTTGTGATTATGCCTAGTTTAGTAAAGATTAGGTTAGGTTAAAAATTAGTGGGCTCGGGTGTTTCTAACACTGATTTGCACTTTTGGCCTAATGTGATGCAGACCTATACTGCCCTCTTAAAACAACTTGTCCTAAATGCAAAATAGTAGATGTGACATATGAAGTATTTTGTGGTTTTTTATGCATTTTTTATAAAAGTACAAAAGTGTGGGTAATATTTGTAAATTTGTTGTTGTGAAGCAAAAAATTATAACCTGTGGGTAAATGTGATTTGTTCATTAATATAAAAGTTAATTTTTGCAGACCTTAGCAGGGCAATATATTATGTTCAATTCTTCCTGAAATTTAATTTGCAAAACAAATGTAGCCATTCCTGAGATGGACCACTAACTTGTTACTCTATAGGTCAGGGGTGCTCAGTTGATCACCAAAGGTTTTAAGGTAGATCGTGAAAGTTTTTAATATTCAGTTGCTGATCTTTAAAAAGTCTAAAAGATCTTCATAGATAAAAGTATATCCAACCCTAATGCTTGATTTTACATCCCAGCCCAATGAACAATGTTCATCACATCACACAAGTAACTGCTAGTTTTTATAAGGATTTTATGAAGGTTGCAAGTTTATATTAGAGATTTATAGAGTTACTAATTGACTTCGAAGTTGTGTAGTGGATATGTAAAATTATTAAAAGGTCCAAGGGCTTTAAGGTTTATGAAGCGGTCAACAGAAACTTAAATAACTTATAGTATCGGCTGTTATAGGTTATATAGTGAGTTTTTATAATAGTTGCAGTTTCCAATTTATAAATCCAGTAGTGTTCAGTTCCCATACTGGTGTTTGATGCAATAAATATAAATCTTGCTTCTCTCATAATAATTTCAGTTGCCTTTATAAAATCTGGAAAGGATTTGTGTTAAGGAATACTGCAATAAAACCTCAATCTATATGTCGTTTGTAGATTTTATAACCACATTTCTTGTTACAAGACCATTGGTAATGATCAGAAACACGCCGTAACCAAATTTTATTCAGTCACACTTAGCTTTTGTACGTGTATGAATGTATTTAGCACAGATTTATTTTATTAAAATGGAAAAACTGAACTAGAAAAAAGTTAAACGCAGTGGTACTTTTTGCCGAAATGTAAAAAGAAATTTGGGCCAAATCTTACGTTTAGTACCACATACTGTTGTTTGCTCTGATGATGATAATACCGTTGTTTGCCCTGATGACAATAACGTGCCAGATATAGCAATTGTGGGTGCATGTTCGGGTGCTAAAATTTATAACGACCCATAATTAATAGTGTTGATGAAGATGACTTGAAAAAAATCAAAAAGAATTGGCTGGTCGAACTCAATGAGAAAGATAATTAAGAAAAACCAGCATCAATGCAAGTTTTGGAGTGTGAGCGTATGAAAAAAGAAATGGTAAGAAATAGTCTAAAAATGTGGGTTAATGAATTTAATGTCTGGCAGCCTGCTTTAAAATCTCTCATTAAAAACTTTAATGCTCACTTGCCAAATATATTACCTAAAGATCCAAGAACCTTATTAGAGACACCATCACAGCCTTTCAGAATTCATCACCTCCTTTATAGAGGAAGCAAAAAATATTTTGGAAAATTGAGTTTGCTTTGAAAATGGACATAGATTGAATGTTGAATTTTGAATGGCATTTTCACTAACACAAAATATCACAAATATATATACTATGATGGACACAGGAGTACGCGCGTACCTAGCTCGTGGCGACGCGACGTGGCTCAAAATATTATTTGAGGTTATGAGATACGAATTAAACGATGGGAACTTACAAGTTCTATAAAGAGCCTTGCAGTGACGGTAATCCAATGCATCTTAGACTAAGTTAAGTTTGAGTTTGCCCTCAACTTTAAAGACATAATTGTTACAAGTTTTATTGATTATTTAATATTAATGTTGTTAAGAAGAGCACTGTTAATTTAATAATGAAATAATTAAGCATAAATATGCATTTTAATTAGGATGTACAATTTTGATTGAAAGCACAGAACATTAATGTTATTTAAAATACCTAATGAAAAGCTAATGTGTTTGTGGCAAAAGTACAGATATAAACGTTAGTAATATAATAGGGTATTAGGAAAACATATTTTTTGTATAAAACTTGACATTTTAGATTTTGCTGGAATAAACTCTAAGCAGCTTTTTTAGATAGCATTTTCTTTATAAATAAGAAATAGAGTTTATTTACTTATAACTAAAATACAAATTTCTGAAAATTGGTGTATAACAAAACCACTTTTTCTCAATGTGTATTTTTTGAGCTACTAAAATTTTGTTTGAAGTCTTTTTAATGAGAAACTAAAAATTTGGTCCATTTGTGGCATACCTAGTTAATTTCTTCTTAGGACTGTTTGTGTGTGGAGCCATGGCTCACATTTGTATTTGATTCAGTTTGTTTAACTGTAGGAAGTGCTGAGCTTATTTGCAGATTTACTAATCTGCTTGTTGAAATTTGACGCTTTATTGGAAGATCAAGTGTTAAAAAATCATTGGCTATTGTACAGAAGATCAGTAAGAAACATTCTACACAGAAGTTCAAAATTAGGGTTTGATGTAGATGAATTACGGAGCTTTAGCAATACATTAACTCTACTCGAGGATTCATTGATTTCTGGAACCATTCTAAAGGTAAGTCCTTGGCAGTATTAGGTCCTCCTTTTTTTATTTGCCAGTCTATTTTTTACTAGGTCCTAAGACACAATTTATTTTTTTTAGGATTCCATAGAAACGTGTTTAGAGAGCAAAGTTATAGGGGATATAAAAAAAAGTAGCTTAAATATTGAATTCTTTAATTTTTTAACTAGTCGAATTATTGAATTAGAAAAAGATGAAGATAATATTTTGTATATGGAGATGTTTTTACAATTAAATGTACTTGTTGCTTTCTATTTTAATATTTTCGGGAATACTGACAAGAAATTTACCAAAAGACTGTTGGACCTAAACAAAAAGGTTTGTATTAATATTAAATATAGGCCAAGGGGTAAATCACTGAATAGTTTTTGTAAACCAGCTCACAGATGCACTGTTACCCAGATTTCAAATTTGTCCATCATACTGGCGCCTGAATTTTCAATTTTTAATTGACTAAAAATTCATAATTTTCCTCTTAAATATCTCCGATATTGTTTTTTTAGTTTTTTTAGTACAGATGTCAAAAACTGTTCGCTATGTTCGCGCCGCCAAATTACAAAATTGTATGTCAAGTTTCATGATCTACACTGTTAAACACCCTTAATTACCGATTTTCAGTGAATCTGCACAAATGACAAAGTTCGTCTGCCTAAAAATTCATAATTTGCACACTTGAATAACCCTAGTTAATAGATTAAATAGAAATGGGTGAAAATACAAACAAGATTTGAAGTAGTCATATATTTACATACATAAATACAGAGTGGTTAAAACAAAGATTTTCAAGCAACAATTTAATTTGCATTATACAATCAGTATAGGTATACCCTCTGAAAGCTCACAAATTAATCTATTTACTGAGTGTTTTACTGTCTGCATGCTATTTGCCACTATATTTTTCAAGAAAAAATATTTACAATTTTTTAAGGGGACCCTTGCTGATACAGGCCTAGAACGATTGTCACTCTGGCTTAAGCGGCGGTAATTCGGTGTAGACATCAGCAGTGTTGGAAAATCATTCAGATAATAAATAGATATAACATAAAAATTTTAAAACATGGTATAATCATATAATTTTTTTATCAACTCTGTTATGTCAGTTATTATTAGGTAGTTATGGGTGTGTTCTAAGATTTTTTTTATACTATTTGCCTTACGATTTGGCAACATTTTAGTCAAATAGTTTACACACATGTATCACATGAGATTTTACAATGGTTGTAATCAGATTTTGTCAGCGCTTTACCCCTCGATTTAGGAATAGGAAAAATGATTGCCATATTGTCTTTTTTTTAGATATCAGCATGTACACTGATAGGTAATATTTTATGGTATCCCGATCAGTTTTTGTTAAGACATGTACAGTCTTTAGCCAAATTTATAGATGAGAAAAGTATAGAGAGTTATAGACTGAGTCAAATCAATGCTAGAGTCCAAAATTTGCCTAAAGAGACAAGTATACTTTGCCTACAGGTAATTATCACTAATACAGAGTCATGGCAGTTCATCATTTGGTAGAGGTAACATTCAACTTTTGTTTAATATTATTGCCTTAGATGCTTGAAACCTTTGTCCTAGATATTATGATATTGACAATTAAATACCTACATGATAAATTATTGATTTTTGCATAGTAAGTATAGGGATCTCTAAAACTTTATCTATTTTCTCTGACCTATGAATCAAAATGCAAATTTCAGTCTATACTTACAAACTTCACATGATTATACATCAATATTTGTATTGTGTACATTTATTCAACATTCTATAATTTTAATTTTCACTAAGGTTTTAAGATATCATGAGATCTTGGATAGAAATTTAATAATAGTATTTTATTGATTGAAGATATATTATCCATTATGTGCTAGCTCTCCACAACTATTAAACTAAAAACAAACTGTTTAATATATGTAAATGTTATTTCATGTTTATTTTGATTTTTCTGACATGTGATTGTTCTGGCATAGCCAACTTGATAAAATTTTAAAAAATAACTATCGTTGTATTCGTCATTAGTTGGGAGTTTATTATGAAACATGGAAAAAAACTATTAGGTATTAACTTTGATATCTTGTGCCTAAAGTTGTATTTTTTACCTTGCAAGTGTTTCATTAAATCGTATAAAAGAGTGAAGAAATGTAAAAAGAAAATTTATAATAAACCAGAATACAAATTACTCTATTTTCTGGACAATCAGGCAGGCATACTACATAACTACAGAGGTTACTCAGAACATAGTTGATGTGGTTTTATTGGAAACTGTTTAATATATTTATTTATTTATTTATTTTATTTTATTTTTTATTTTACCAAATTGACGGGGAATCCCCATTTTACAAAAAAAAAATATACAACAATTAAATAATCAATTAGATGATAGACCTAGAAATCAAATTTAGATTTTGAATATTTATAATGTTATGGCTTTCTAGCCTTTTTAATTGGCTCTGTTCTGCTCATCTCATCAAGATGAGTCTCCTGAGATTATATTTCTTATCCTAAAACAACTTTCAAAATGTTTCAAAATATATTTTGAAACATATCATGGGTTCCGCTTTTTTCTAGGTCTACTTATGGTTACATACTTTTTCAAGATTCAGAGTCAAAATTCTTTCAGTTCCCGTGATAAAGCATTCTGAAACAACTGCGCCTGGACCTTTCTAGTGGCGTAATTTCCACTCAGAACCGCTTGAGTATCTCCAAAATAACACATAAGCCCCAAACATAAGAGCCTGTCTGCAGAGTTTTATATTCTATGAGGTTAGATATTTCATTAAACCCCCTGGCGATGCCGCCTTATTCGTTCATTGTATTGTTAATGATATTTATGGCAACAAAATAATTTTGAATTTTTAGTCATCAGTCTGCTATATGAGAGTTTCTAGAGTGTCAGTGTCCCTCAATTGTCAGAACAAAGACAAACAGAGCTCAGCCTATTACATAAGTTAATTAATGTATTTTGTCTAAGTTAACTTAATATCGACATACACCCCTAAACATTTTGAATTTAGAACTTGCAGTATATATTTATTTTTTATCTTGAGAAGTACACTTTGGTCTACACACATATATTTTGTACAAAATTGAAAAAAGTTTATCTTGTCACTGTTAATGCAAAGGCTGTGCTTCATGTATATTAACGCACAGGCTTTTAGAGCTTAGTGATAGGTTTGTATCATATGCGTACTTTATATCTTTTCCTAGATGATTACGAAAGGATGGTAAGTCACTTATAAAGCAACAGTAGAATAAGTGAAAGGAATGGGTTCCATTCCTGAGGGAAGCCTACAGCGACATTTTGATATGGAGAGATTTTACTGCCTACACAAACCATCTGTGATCGTCTTGACAAATATGACTTTATCCACTCATTGGGTTCTCCCCTTAACCCCCATTTTATCAAGCTCTCAGAGTAATTGATGATCCACTGTGTCAAATGCACGGCATACAGGTCGATTTAAGAATTTAAACAATTAATAATCAAGTTAACACAGTAGATCCTCCTTTAATAAAAACGATGCTGTGAATTTTACAATATAAGCATAGATTCTAAAAATATTTAATATAATGGGGTCAATATGAATATATTGCTGTTTTCTTGATTATTTTTAAAGATAAAGGTATTTAAGGTATCAAACCTAAGATTCCGCAAGTAGAGACTCATTTAATGAACTTAAACAGGTTGTTAAAATTTATTTGCTCGTGTTGACTGCTCTTTAAATAACAAATTGTCAATATATGGAGAAATACCTGTACATGTGTGACATTTATCATTTCCATGTCCCGCTTACTCCTGTACGAGGCGTTAATTTGGTTTTTATCATTGACCATTTTTTTATGTTGTTTGTTTTTTTAGCCAAATAGCATTAAATATACAGGATGTAAATTAATTAATGTGGAAAAACTTTGAAAATAATGTTAATTTCTTTGTTTTTCTTTTTTTGATACACTTCATATATTTCTAGAGACTTTCAAATCCAATGTGGTATATAGTATGCTATTACTCATATCAATTAAGCGACTAAGTGTTAGAAACAATCTATAAGTTGTTATTTTTTTCTGGTTTGCGACTCCCTTTGCATTATTTAGAGATTATTTAACAAAATGTTCATTTATGGACATGTTGTTAATAGTTTAGGTGGTGAATAAAAAATTATGTGTTAAATTTTTACAATTTAATAGTATAATTTTCTTAAATAGTCAGATTTGGTTGTTATAAAAAACGTATATAAAACTCTACTACCACCGATGAACGCGCAACTCCCTAAGTATGAAAATAAGGTGGAAGAAGTCGGTTTTTGTGTTGCTTTCTCTTTGTCCTTCGATAAATATGGTGGAACATAAAATAAAAGCTTGTAAAATTCTCTACAAACAGTTTCCATATACTATTTACGTAACACCACTAGGTACTATAGCCGTGGCAGCCAGTCAAGGTAATTGATGTGCGTCAAGCACAATATTTAACTCGGGCATTAAGCATAAACGACACCAGCCCAGCGAAACGTCAAATGTCTCGATTATCAAAATACAAAATTACTTACCACATGTCAAAATTTAACAGAGTGATTTTTTTTCCACAAAAAGAAATATCGGAAGTATTTATGGATGTTGATTACGGGAAAAATAAGCAAAAAATTTTACCTAGACATTCTTTATTCAAATTTTTTTTTATTATGCCTGTCATCTCCTGCGTTTGACAGTTTTCCAAGAAATTAAAATCGTAATTTTATCCTGTATTCCACGACTTCATCGAAAATTTCAAAATTCATCCTATGAACTTTTTTGTAATAACTAATAGTTAAATTACTTGATGACGTAATGCTTATTTATTGGAAATGTTTTTGTATCTTAAAAAAAATTGACTTGGCTGGTTAGTCTTTATATGTCATTAACTCTCTTCCATTGGAGTTTTTCAAAAGAAGTGCAAGAATAAAAAATGCTTGGATTCAAAAGCTTTACTATACATTTTTTAAAAAGCTGTTGACTGCCCGAAAAGGCTGAAACATATATTTATCAATCCAGTGTGGTCGCGTGTCAGCTTGATATGGCTGCCACGCTGGTACTAAGTAAAAAGTGTAATTTTTTATAGGCTTTTATTTTAAAAAGGGTGTTCAGTTAAGGAAGTTAATTATTACCTCATTGGAAAGCTGAGTTAATTTCCTATCACTTTGGTTGTAAACTTATTGTCATAACACCCTTAATAAGGGTGTGGGGAGCTGTTGACTTATGAAAGATTTAAATCACTATATCTTCTGAAACCCTTATGTGGGGGGCGAGATCCAAATGCTCAAACAGTCCAGATCCCCAGGACCCATCCTCCTAGCTACGTGCCTGCAACGCTAGTTATAAAGAGTAATAGAAGACCGAAGTGTTGACGCGCGTTCATTGCGCGATTTAGAAGAAGTACTAAAAGACGCCTGAGAATGACCATGTGGTATCAGCATGATGGTTGTCCCGCCCATTTTAATAATGAGGTCCAGAATTATCAAGCTTATTTCCTTGGTCGGCTACGTCCCCGGATTTAACTTGTTTGGACTTTTCGTTATAGCAAAGCATCAAAAGTTTGGTTTATAAAAATCGAGCATCAACCCGGGAAACATAATTGATAGGATCAGAATTGCCATAAACAGTATATCAATGGCAGAAATTGAAACTGCTTCCTGAAGACTGAATCGATGTATCCTAAATGGTGGAAAACATTTCGAAGATTGGAAAGTTCTCTTTGTTATCTAGTTACCTACAAAGTGGGGTTTTTGTTGTTTGCTTGTATTTTCGCGTCACTTTTACTTCGGCTCTAACAGAGTTTGGACCAGCTCAACCCTAGATAAAGTTTGAAGGGAGGAAAGCCAAAAGTAACCAATAATATTGCATTATTGTTAATTTTAAATAGTTTAATAAAGCTCTAAATAATATTTCGCCGAGTCAGTCTCTATTCGGACGCGAGAAAGAAAGCTTCGAAAATGCCAAATGTGATTTTGGCGAAACGTCAGCAAAACTGTTCTTTTCAGAACGACGGTAGTGAACGGATGTACACCCGGAATGAAAACACATTGTATTTTTCCATCCGTGAAGGAGTAAAAATCAACACATATATATATATATATATATATATATATATATATATATATATATATATATATATATATATATTTATATATATATATATATATATATATATATATATATATATATATATATATATATATATATATATATATATATATATTTATATAAATATATATATATATATATATATATATATATATATATATATATATATATATATATCATATGACACAGAAAAAACGAGTTATAGCAGAAAAACCAACTTCTTGTACCTTAATTTGTATATTTACGGCGTTGCTTGTTCATCTCGCGTTTTATTTATTTTTTCTATTCAAAACTACCTACCGCCAGACTATAAATAAATTCTAAACGGTTCAAAATATCGAAGATCGAAAAGTTACGGAACAGCCTAAGAAATTTGATATTGTTGTAAAAATGGCGTGAGTGACGTCGTAGTAAAAACTTCCGAAGAATTATAGAGGTCGCAATCCGACAAAAAAATCTTTTAGATTTTTCTAAAACCTATTTGGTCATTTTGACATTGGTCATAGTATACCGTGTATCAAATTTGATTAAAAAATCTATAGAAATGTATAAAAAAAAACATTTTAACATCTCGAAAACGAAGTGGGTATTTTTTTTTCTTATTTTTATTAGATAAGTCACCTACCAAAGTTTTGGACGTAATTAATTTACATCTTGTATTGTCTTTGATTTTTAGGCATGTTATTTCCTAATAAACTTAGATAGTAAAACGAAAGCAAATCCTACAGCACTTAGGGTGAGGCAACTTAAAGAGATCAATATTTTGCTGTTAGATGGGCTAAAGTTAATTAAAAAAATTAATTGGACGATCAAATGGATTATGAATACTCATCTGGATAAAAATCTTCCTGTAACGAAATCTGTTCTAAGCTCCATATCCCGTTTAATAGAAATCCTAAAAGGTATTTGCTGTTCGTTCCGTAGGCACATGCTCTCCCTAAATTATTTTCTTCTACTGCTATCCCAACATCTGCAATATACAGTATTATCTCTGTTGGACGTTTTGAAGGTGAGTTTTGCTATTTAATTTCGTAGTAGGAATGTTTTTAAATTACCTTTATTTCAGAAAAATCAAACTCAAGCCAAATCATATAAAGCCCAACAGCTAGATATTTTGTCAGCAATAAAAGTGTGTGAAAACGCCCTGAAAGGTAAGAAGTTTTTGCTTACTACAAAAAACTAGACAACTAGACAGATGAAACAGGTAATCAAAATTTTTAGGGAAGTTTTGAAATTGATTATTTTTGGTATAGAAAAGATTTTTTGCAAATCTCATTAGGAATAAACTATTTTAAGTGAAAATCATACTTATGGAAAGCAGTCTGTTGTAAGGGATGTAAAGGCAAATACTACAAATCCCAGGAAAATAAAGTCTAATCCACATTTTATTATAAAACTTGGTCATAGGGAACGCGTTAAAATCGATACAAGTAATAAATTCAAACGAAATTTTTGAAAAAAAAAATATTTTGAAAAAATGTTGAACTTTTTTTTTCAATTTATTACCTATTTCCTATTGATATTATTAAAATATTATATTTATTATTATTAATTATTTATTATTAATATTTAACAACAATATTGTAATTTAATACATAAATATAAAGAGAAACACTATAAAGCAAAATATAGACAAGTTACGTATGTGCAAGGCTGTGTGTGCACATTAACAGCAAAAAAAATCTTATCCATACATCCTAATTACATTATTAAATTAGAATATTTCATATTCAAGATGGTGTTTAGCAGGTTAAGGACATAAATCAAACCTCAAAAATTGGCCGACGTTTCGACGATTTATTTGTCGTCTTCTTCAAGGCTGAAAGAGATCATTTTTTTTATTACAGTATGGCCGCTCATAGGATACAAACAAAAATTAATAAAGTATAACAAGGCTAACAAACAACACTAACTGAATATTTTTAAATTAATCTAAAAAAACAATGTTTGTTTTAGTCTTAGGAAATATAATTATTCGATACTGAAGAGTTATTATTTTTTATTTTTAAATACATTTTTTCTTAAATATAAAACATATACATATAGAAAACAAATAAATACGAACAAAAAGGTAACCACAACAACATAAAAAGACAAATTAAATAACAATAATAAAAGGAAACCTAGGATTCATAAGTATTGTTATTTGTGACATTTCTCATCTCTGCGTCACTTTCTTCAGTGCTTTCAATTCTTCCAACTATAACTTCCACTTCCCTGTATAGAACTCTGCATATTATCAATGCTTTTGGCTCAAATATTGACTTGTTCAACTCTGGCTTTAAAACGAAAATTACCTTTTTGATTTAAAATGTATATGTATTTATTTTATTTTGTTGTACTTCTTTTAGATTATAAGATTTTTAAGATTTCTATTGTTCACCATCTGTTTTATTATTTTTGTGATATATTTTTTTAAGAAATGGGGTTACCCGTAAAACTAATAAATAAATAAAAATAAACAAATTTAATGTGGCAAAGAAAATATAAAAATGGTTTTTGTAGATTTTTTTGAGCAACCGAAATGAAAAAAAATCCGTAAATTTCCTTTAGCCGGAACTTCCCTCGTTATGAATCTTTTCCTTTATTAGGAATAGAAAGTGTGACCCAACTAAGTTCGGTACATAGTCATTTAGCAGCACATATTTTTTATTGAATGCTATTTTTTCCACCATTTGAGATCCCTACCAAAGTTTCTGTCTATGCCACACTTGATATTTACGCACAATTTAAAATAAATTGAATAAGTAGTTCTTACAGTGATACTTCACCATTTTGTTCCGTCATGTTGAATTGTACCAGTTTATCTCTATATCACCTTTAATTGTTCTGCAAAACTTAAAGTCGATTGCATAAGAATATTTTTTTGCGTTGATTTTTTAAACATTTCATTTGGCCACCATTTTGTTTCGCCGTCTTGAATTCGTACTACAAACTTACCAGTTTATCTATATACTACTCTGAATGCTTGCACACATTTTTGAAATTAATCTATTAAGTAGTTTTTTCCGGCTGATATTTTAAATATTTTATTAGGCCGCCATTTTGTTTCGCTGTCTTGGATTCATACCAAAATGTTACCAGTTCATTCCTATGTAACACTTGATTTTTGTGCAAAATTTGAGGTAAATTAGATGAGTTTTTTCAGTAATAATTTTCTAACGTTTTATTAGGCCGCCATCTTGTTGCGTCATATTTGATTTTCACCAAAATATTACCAGTGAATTAGATCGGGTAACTAGTTTTTAAGCAATGCCGCGAACCGACAGAGTTGATAAAACATAATATTTGGCGTTTAGGAACGCTAAAACATGAAGATATGTAAGAGGATGATTTTTTCACGATTACAAATTAAGAAATACTTATCTTACAAAAAAAACAGGTTTTTTTTATCTGGTAACTAAATTTGATTATACATACAAATTGGACTGTGGACCTTCTTTACCGCCCTTCTTTACTTAAAATGACGTATTCGTGTTTTTTTCATTGGATGCATCCTACCTCATGGTGTTAATCTTAAACAATACCGTTATGTTTAAGAAATTTTGCTGCACATATAAAGTGTTTCACGAACCTAGGAGGCTCACTAAATTTTATTTTACTAAAAGTTAGTTGCCTATTACGATTCTTAATTCATAACCTAGGAGTGAAACATTTTAAATGTGTATGTAAAAACAAAAAAAAAACGCGTTACACAATAATACTTTATACAATAAACAAAAAATAAAAACACATTTTTGAGATTAATTCCAGAATTTGCGCCCTTGTATTTTAATTAAGTATTGTAATCGTAAAAAAATTACCCTCCGAAATATTTTCAGATCTTCACGTATTCATGGTCCCTAGATGCCGAAAAACGTTTTTTCTCAATTCGTTTGGTCTCTCTGTCTGTTCGCGACATAGTTTAAATACTACTTACCCGATTGACTTCAAATTTTGGTGAAAAATTAAGGGTTATATGGGGATGACCTGGTAACATTTTGATAAAAATCCAATGTGGCAAAATAAAATGGTGGCCTAGTGAAATGTTAAAAAAAAATATTACTAAAAAACTACTTATTATACTCCAATTTATCTCAAATTTTGCATAAAAAACAATTATGTTGGAATCAACTCGTAAAATTTTGGTACGAATCCAAGATGGCGGCTTAGTAAAATATTTAAAAATTTAGCCTGAAAAACTACTTAGGGCCTGATTTCAAAATAATTCTGGTATACAGATGAACTAGTAAAACTTTGGTACTAACTCAAGATGGCGGAACAAAACGGCTGCCAAATAAAATATTTGTAATCGTGAAAAAATCGCCCTCTTAGGTTTTCATATCTTCACGTTTTAGAATATTTAGATGCCAAAAAAAATATGTTTTATTAATTCCGTCGGTCCGTCTGTCGGTTTGTCTGTCTGTCTCTCAGTTTACGGCAGAGCTTAAAAACTAGTTACGCGGTTGACTTCAAATTTTGGATAAAAATTAAGGGTCATATGGGGATGACCTGGTAACATTTTGGTAAAAATGCACGGCAAAACAAAATGGCGGCCTAGTGAAGTGTAAAAAAAATTATTACTAAAAAACTACTCATCCAGTTTCTCTCTTATTTTGCACAAAAATCGAGTATTGTGTAGGAATCAAATGGTAAAATTTTGGTACGAATCCAAGATGGCGAAACCAAATGGCGGCTTAGTAAAATATTTAAAAATTCAGCCTGAAAAATTCCTTAATGGACTGATTTCAAATTGTGTGCCATAAATAATTGTGATATACAGATGAACTAGTAAAACTGTGGCACTAATTCTAGATGAATACAGATGAACTAGTGAAACTGTGGCACTAATTCTAGATGACGGAACAAAATGGCGGCTAAATATAATATTTGTAATCGTGAAAAAATCATGTTCTCAGGTTTTACATATCTTCACGTTTTAGCTAGACGCCAAAAAATATGTTTTATCTAGACGCCAAAAAATATGTTTTATCAATTCCGCCGGTCCGTTTTGTCTGTCTGTCTGTCATTTCACGGCATAGCTTAAAAACTACTTATCAGAGTGACTTCAAATTTTGGACAAAAATTAAGGGTCATATGGGGAGGACCTGGTAATTTTTGTTAAAATTGCCGGAATAAGAAGGTGGCCTAGTGAAACGTTAAAAAAATTATTACCGAAAAAACTAATTATTTAATTCACCTCAAATTTTGCACAAAAATCAAGTGTTATATAGGAATGAACTGGTAACATTTTGGTTTGAGCATAGCAAAACAAAATTGCTGCCTTATTAAATATTTAAAAAATCATCCTGAAAACACTACTTCTAATTTCAAATTCTATGCAAGCATGAAGTCTGATATAGAGATAAACTGGTAAAGTTGTGGTACGAATTCAAGATAGCGGAACAAAATGGCGGCGTGTGTTAATATAAAAACTACTTATTGAGTTTATAGAAATTTAAGTACATGTTTATTCCATCTTTGGCAGATCAGAAAAGATTTTGTCAAGGTTAACCTAATATTTGTGAAAAATTCCGATGTTGGTAAAAAACTGCCAGAAATGTCCGCACATTTTTTTTTCAAATTAGATTTTCTAATATTTCGGTACGTTGTGAAAACAATAAGTAAATTGGAAAGTTGTAGAGAGTAGATTGAAGTTTTTGAAAACGCTTTGCTTTCGTGAAAAAAGATAATAACTTTGGATATATTTGTCTTCAAAGTAAGTGTATCGATATTTTTAAAGTTCATATTTTAAAAAATTATAATTTTTTAGTTTTTATCCGATAGGGCTTTTTCGCCTGGGCCTTGGGGCATCAATGCACTTTTCGTAACAATGTCTGATAATTGTAATTCCGTTACATGTTTTAAACACTAAAACATTTAGTATTTTTCTCTCCTAGATATGCCCATTCAGAATAATTTTTGCTTCTACCGAACAGGGCAGTAGTTTCACCGCTAGAGGGCGTTAAAGTTACCCTATTTTTCGTCTTAAAAGAATGAAAAAAAAAAAAAAAAAAAAATATATATATATATATATATATATATATATATATATATATATATATACATTTTCAGAACGTTTTTCTGAAAACTTTATCGAAATCGGTTAGTTTGTTAGACAGTTCGATAGCCCCAAGGCTGGCCCAAAATCGTGGCAAATTTCAATTTTTTGTTCCTTGCCGTTTTTCAGATATTATGACCTAAATGTAAAAAGTACGTTTGCCACCATGACGATGAGTGCGATATAGGCAATACTAATGAACAGTCTGACGTTATGCCGTAAATGCGGCATTTTAATCAATTATCTGTAATTAATTAACGGATAAAGATTTTTATTCCAAACGTTGGGGATATTTTCTATTGCGACGTCTAGCTCTACACATTGTAAGATGTTCCCTTAAATTTGTTGATTTCTAATAAGATTTGTAGCAGATATGCGACAAGCACATCTCCATATCCCTCCCGTATTACGAAAATATTGAAAAATTCACTAGACGTTTGGATTATCCGTTTCATTTGCCTACCAGTTTATATAGGAAATAGTAGGATTACATTAATGTTTTTAAAACTACCATATTTTTGAATAACAATAGCTTAATAACAAATTCATCTTTTTAGGTCCAAATACAAAGTGGCGACTTTTAGTGGCGAACTTAGCACTTTCCGCCAGTGGTTTAAGTACAATAAACGAAATAAGATCTGTTTTAAGTCAGTTGGAGATGGTTTCAAAATTTACAAATTTCCTAAAAAGTTTCTGTGATTGCTCAGTGCTTTATTGGCATTTCAGCTGTATAATGCCAGTTTATTTTAGCAAGTTGGTCGCTTCGAAATCAAGTCTTTCCAAGTGTTATGTAAGTGCACTTATGTTTAGTATACATACTGAATACATTACTCATAGAAACGCTGCCCGTTTGTATGATTAAATAAAATTTTGTTTGAATCATTATTAGCTCTTTGCTTCCTAAATTATTTTGATTACGTATACCGATACTGGTAAAGGTCCGTTTTTCCCAAAGCTTTTGATACTATAATTCAGGGTAGCTATTATAAACGAGGATTTAAAGATTTTGAAACCGCCGCTTACAGGCCGCAATTTAAAAACACATTTCAATTTTATTGATATCATAAATTATTACACAAACCACTGGACATACTACAGAGGCCCATTTGATGGACGTATAATATACATGTTCTATTAAGAAAAGTATGTTGGATTTGCTACACATTTTTGAGATATCCTGTAAACAAATTCCATAAATTACGTAATAAACCCTACAACTCTTATATTTGACAATTTTTTCTATGTTATAAAATTTAATCAATATTGATGGTGGGGAATTATGAGGAATAGGCGTGCAGCTAGCTCACCCTCGCAAAACCTTGAAAAAATTTTCTTCGAACCGTTTCTTCTCACATCGCTTTGAAATGACGCTAAGATCCACTTCTGGGAACATTTAAATAAATCGATAGTAAACAAAAAAAATACCTAAAAAGGGATATCTATTTTTTTTCTCAGCAACAATTAAGTGTGTATATAAAAGTTGTTGGCTACATACATCACCAAGAAAAGAACTCGTTTGATTTTATCTTCTTTTGCCGAATAGATTACGAGATATAAATTTTACATTGCCAAATAGATTACGAGATATGAATTTTTAATATAATATAATTTCCGATATTTATGCAGGTATATTATTTGTCCTTGATGTCATTTGGTAAATGAATCTCGTGTACGTACTTGGATAAATAACACTTTTTTCTTGCGCCTGTGGCTCAACGTGTTAGTCGAAATTGAAAAAAAATGTATATAAAATTCTCTATAAGTCCTTGATTTTCTTTGGTTAGTGATTGAACTTGACATTTTAATTTTAAATCTTGTTCCTATTTTAATAAATAATACATTTCTTGTTAAAATAGTCGCGCTATTGTTACTGTCGCCGCATTTGTCTTTTTGGCCCGGAAATTTTTGAAATTTGTGTTTTTTGACCTTCGAAGTGCTGTAGTTCGGTAACGGTATGTCGGCGAAATACGCTTCTTTGTGGTTTATAATAAGCAGACAGTGATTTCCGATATGGGTACTGTTTTCAAAATCCCGATAATTCAAAATGCAGGTTGCTATGGTTAATTTTTCGAGGTGGGGCATTTTTTTCGGATTTTCCGGGAAAGTTCTTCAACGGGCACCCCGTGTGTCGCAATAAAAATATAAAAAAGGAGTAAAAAATGGGGTAACTTTGAAGGCATTTTGCGGACTCGAAACCCTGACTAATTTATCAAGGTAAAAGGGGGTTCGATGAGAAATATAAAGGAGATTTAAAATCAGTATAGGATGCCTATACCTCAGACGGCGAGAAAGGGGTCGAAATGCAGAAAAACTTAAAAAAATGTTTCCGTTTTTTCAATTTTCTCATTTTAATTTTTTTTCGAGAAGAGTAACGAGGGGCGAAATTTGTTTATGGTATCAAAATTTTCCTCCGAGTGATTCAAATATCGCATCGCTAAAATTACTCTCAGGTTTATACAGGGCGAGCCATTAAATTGTAATGTTCTGTCCATATATTCCGATATGATTTTACGTTTGGCCTTGTAGCAAGCACATGAACGGTTGATCCTAGGTGAATCAAGTAAATACACAAAAAAACGTCTATACTATCTCTACAAACTGCTGTAAAATCAACCAAATTTTTGAAATGTAGCGTGCAGGAATTCTAGTCCCCATTCCTAGGCCCTTAGTAAAGTCGTATCGGTACCTCCTGGGATAAAAACGATTAAGTATATCAAAAATTCAATATTTGTCCTGCAAGACGTAGGTGTATATTTTTCTTACCCGAAGTCGAAAAATCGGGTAAAATTGTATTTGCAATAAAAATGCACATAATTTCCATTTGATAGAAAACTGAGACATTTTTGAAGATAGCCTGGCATTGTCAGCTAAACTTTTGACAGCCATGTCAGAATAAACAGTTTGACAGGGACGCGACATACCGAAAAGTACAAAAATAGCAAGTATTTAATGTCTAATTTGGATACGAAATGAAGATAGTTAAAGGTATGCCTCAGAAGTAATTTTATGCTTATTTTTTTCCTTTATATGTAGAATTTAAAGTGTTGCTGACTTTAGTATGTGTGATTTCGAGTTATATATTAATATACGGGGTCGTAAAGCAAAGAGATTCGGTCCGAAGAACTGGCATTTTCCAGTAATCGGAGGATTCAACAAATTGTTAAGTAATTTTATGCTTATTTTTTTTGCTTTATATGCAGTATTTAAAGTGTTGCTGACTTTATTATGTGTGATTTCGTGTTATACAGGGTGTTAATTAATGTCGTGGACATATTTCAGGGGGTGATAGTACTCGACAATATAGGAAAGAAATGCCAATATATACATGGTCAAAAACGCACCATTTTCGTTATACAAGGTGTCAGTTTCAATTTTTTTCTCGTTTTTTGCGTTTTTTTCCGGTTCCTTGTGAGACAATTAGTTCAAATTTAGAACATGTATTATTTTTAAGAACCTCTACGATAAAATATTAAAATCGTGGATGGTAGTATACAGGGTGTTACATTTTTTTGCACCACCTACAAGTTTATCTTGCGGAACATTTTTTTGCAGCACCCTATATGAATTCTGATATAAAATTTAAACTCTTTGTTCATTTCTTTAGCTCTTTCGTATTTTGCATTATTCTTTGCATAGTTCTTCTTAGAAATCAAAAATGTGGTTCATGCACGATGGCGCACCAGCACATTTCAGCATAGAGGTGAGGGAGTTCCTAAATAATAATTTTAACAACCGTTGGAAAGGGCGAGGGGGACCTCAGCCATGGCCCCCTAGATCTCCAGATCTGAATAGCTTAGATTTCTTTTTCTGGAGAGACCTGAAAACATTGGTGTATCAGACCCCAATCCAGACAGAAGATTTAAGAAACAGAATAATAGCTTCATGCGACATCATTCGCAATACTCCTGGAATATTTGACAGAGTCCGTCAGTCCATGAGGCAAAGACTTGATTCTTGCATTCTAGCAAGAGGCGGACATTTTCAACAACTTTTATAATTTTGTTTTATTTTTAATTTAACTGTAATAATTGTATCTGATTGTTTATTATCATGTCGGTTGATTTAAAATAAAACCCGTTTCTCAATTTTTTGCTTAATTTCGCCTACATGCCATCGATGCAACGCATCGATTATTGCAAATAAGTCGAAAACTGTGATAGATACGAGAATAATGCAAAATACGAAAGAGCTAAATTTTATATCAGAATTCATACAGGGTGCTCCAAAAAAAAGTTCCGCAAGATAAACTTGTAGGTGGTGCAAACAAATGTAACACCCTGTATACTACCATCCACGATTTTGATATTTTATCGAAGAGGTTCTAAATTTGAATTAATTGTCTCAGAAGGAACTGGAAAAAAACGAGAAAAAAATTGAAACTTTGACACTCTGTATAACAAAATGGTGCGTTTTTGACCATGTATATATTGGCATTTTTTTCCTATTTTGTCGAGTACTATCACCCCTGAAATATGTCCGCGACATTAACGCCCTGTATATTAATATAGGGGCTCTAAAGCAAAGAGATTCGGTCTCGAGTAGAGGCATTTTCCAGTATTCAACAGCATCTTTAATTTCATTTTTTGCATAAGTTCTGGGTATATTTGAAACTATTGACGGCTGTTATGCTTCTACCAAGTTATAATCATCATCATCAGTGATGATTAAGGGTTTGAGATGTTTTACATAGGGTGTATAATAGCAATTAATATGAATTTTATTTATACTAGGAACATTAGAAACTAAATGTATTTGATCAGATACGTGGATAATAGGTATAAAGATGCTTTTAATTATTTAAAACATTCTGAATTGAGAGCTGCAAAATTTCTTGTGTAAATTTTGACGGTTAAAAACATAGAGTTGAGATTCGCCATTAAGACCATTAACCATAATAATTTTTTTACTTTCCCATATAAAAATGCCTGTTATGGGAACGCATTATCTGATTATCTTATAACAATCAAATTAAAAACGTATCTATATATATATATATATATATATATATATGGCAAAGAGCAAAAATATAATTTTTGCATGTAAGCGGCCTATGGCGAGACATTGCTTTTGATTGTATTACAGGGTACCCCTCCTGCGATCGATTTCCGGGCTTTTACCCTCATCAGGCAGGATGTATCCAGAGAGGGAGATCTCAATTAAGAGATAATTGATGTAACACAACCAAAAACGAAAACGTCTATGTAAGTGGAATAGTTCCACGTGCCAAGCATAACACTTGGCACCACCTATTGGGGTTCCGGGAAGTTCCAGTTGCAACGCATAGGAATTTTGGCGAATGCATGTAAAATGCGTGGTAAAACTGAAAAAAAATAAAAATGTGCTTTCACACACCTTTATTATGGTTTCTTGGCCGTAAAAGGATATATGTAACAAAGAGCAAAAATATAATTTTTGCATGTAAGCGGCCTATGACAAGATATTGCTTTTGATTGTGTCACAGGGTACCCCCCTGTGGAGCCGTCACTGATACTATGTTTTTCTCAATTGTTAATTGTTGCCCAGAAAAAAAATTGATACATATCTCTTTTTAGGTTATTTTTTTTGTTTAATATCGATTTACTTAAATGTTCCTCAAGTGGATTTTTGACATAATTATTTAGGCCGCTGCTAACGTGAACGAATCGTCGGAAAGTCGGTTCACGTTAAATAATTAAAACGTGTGAATGTGTGAAACGTGTTTTTTGACAAACTGTACTAACGGGAGGATTCACTTAACAATATAGATTTTGTTAAAAAAAAATCCTTGTTTTAATATAGACTCGGAATTCGGTTGGCGCGTTACCGCGCGCTTTCTTTACACCAAACCTAACCAGTGCTAACCTAACCTAACTTTAAGAAAATAAGTAATCCAAATTTTTATTAACTATAAATTTTGTTAACAAAAAATTCATTCGGGATTCGAACTCACAAGCTATACGACGCGGGCTGAGAACGCTACCACTGCGCCACCATGCTTCTCGACGATAAACATATAAACAGCTTATATTAGTTATCGTGAACGTTAATGACGTCACATCTGGTTTCGCGTGAACCAAAATTTAGAAAGTTCGTTCACGTTAGCGTGGAAGGAGACATAGCGAATTATTTAGTCGGCATTTAAAAGCGATATGTGAAGGAACGCTGCGGTTCCGAGAAAATTTCGGGTTGAAAATTAAAGGCGAACTGCACACCGACAAGGCCCTAAAAACTAAAAACCGTTTCTGCAAAAAGGTCTATTAATATTTAATTTTACATAAACAATAATGTATCCTAATGCTTTGGCGTTTGGCGTAACATGAGAGTTAGTTTAAAGTAAAAAATACGCAGAACAGTTTTGACAATGACTATGTACAATAGTCACGTTAAAACATGTAGAGGTATTACTCTGGATCATATCTGAGATAACAAACAATTGTTTAATGCAGACCTATAAAACACCTGAGAGGAACCACATTTTTAAAAAAATTTAAAACTTGTTAAAAACACTTTGCTTATCATGAACCGAAAGAAATTAAAACAATCCCAGAAAATTGTTCTTTTTGTACTTGGGTATAGGCTAGAAAAGAATAATAAAATAATTGGCAACATTAACCGTTTAAGAAAATTCTTACATAACACTATGTATAAAAATTTGGTTATAGAACAATACGCTTACGCCCTCTATGCCGTAAACTGTTTACCTTGTTCTAGACAATGCCGAAACCACAACTCAATATCTTAATTCTAACTGAACTTTGAATTTTGTCCAAAAATTTGCATATTTTTAAGTGCGTCTGTCCAGAGGTTTATTATTGATGCTATTTTTTTTCAAGGAACATTCTATACTCTATATTCAAGGGATATTTTTTTGGAATTTGTAAATACACTATATAATATTTTTATTATTTTTAGCCCTTATTAAGTGCCCTAACAGACTGTGAGAACATTGGAGGTAAAGAAATTTCGACTCAGGCAACCGAAATATTTCGGCAAAAACTTTGTGGACCTTTAAATCAAATTATAGAGACTAATTTAAGACTGCAGACCCACCTTCACCTGCAACTTCCACCCTCCGATCCATTCCAAAATTATTTTTCGCTCAATTTTAACAAGCTCTTGCCAATGCCCCTTAGCAATGTGTACAAAAGTATTAGAAATGAGACAGAGCATTATTTGAGTACAACATTTTACAACCTTACTACCGTTGTACTGCATGACTGGAAGACGTATGGAGAAATGAGAAAGTAAGTTACTTTTCTTCAAATTTTTTGAAACTCAAGAACTTTAATTACCTGGTTTCGTTACCACTTACAAGTTGTAACCATATAAACAGGGGGTGAAAAGAAAATACTACACATATTTTAACAGCTAAAAAAAGTGCAGATAATTTAGAGCTAAAAAGTTTTATGTACCAGAAAGAGGGGGTCAAGCCAGGGGCACGCAAATATTTCAATATGTTATACACCTCGACACCTGCCTTAAATACCTTTCAATATATTTTTAATTTCTTTAAATATCCTAGAATATCCATTTTTGTCTCTTTGGAACGGGATGCAGAACGCCCTTGTTTTGGGTAGGTGATGAAAGATTACCCTAAACTCGGATAAATAAATACTGTTTGGCATAGGTAGGGAAGTTGTTTTCATAACAGGTCATACCTCTAAGACTCTCGGTAAAAGTATTAGGCAAAGAATAATAGATTATTATAATGATTTTTGTCAATGGGGGACAATAATTATAAATGTACCAAAATAATCCTGCTTTTTTTATTAAACATTGATACCATAAAGAATGAATGTTTATTATAACAGTTTTTTTTTTTAAAGAAAAAGAGACCAACCTATTTAGGAAAGCCCATGCACAGGTTTCCATATGTATAATATATAAAATAAATCTTTATTGATACAAAACGAAAAATCCTTTGTCTCACAAACATAAGAATTTAAGGAAGAACGTAGCAAACTAAACTAAAAAAACACAGGTAATATTAAATAATAAATGTTGAATTTGTTGATTTGGATGTATCTTTAAATAAGAGGTGCTGTACTAGTGTATATTATTTGCTATCTTTGCAAAAACTGCATTTAAATGCCTATTAAAAAATCTACAAAAAGTTTTATTTTTAATGTTAAACAAATAACTTCAACCTAAAATGGGGGATGTTTTGGGGGACATTTTTAAAAGGATATGCTTGTTAAAAATAAGGGATTGTGTCCCTGAATAGGGAACGACAAATAGTCGCTGTTTATAAGTATAACTTATGAGCTATATACAAGGCAAGTATTAGTGAGATGTAATGGGCGTAAATAATTAATTATTTTTTAGAGGATTAAAATCATCCAAAAATCATTTTAGGAATATTTAAGGCAATATTCCAATCAAATTGAGAAAAAAAATAGTTTCGTAGATATCTTGATGCCATAAAATTGTGAAATCATTGGCGTAGACACTTGATATTTTTTAGAACTATATTTTTATAAATAGTATAAGACATAAGCCAGTTTCAATCAAATATTATAAAAAAAAGAGAAAAGGTGAAAAGAAAATTTGGTCATTTTTTTGTTTTGTCATTTGTGACGTAAGTGCAAAAGAGAAGATTTTTTGGCCTTCAAAACTAATTAACTTAAAATCAATGTATCGATCGTTTTAAATGTTACCCTTAAATTGTCGAAAAAGGATGAAATTTGTTTATACTGTTTTACTAAATGAGGTTTTTAAAACGCTTCTTTCGTCAATGACTTTCAAAAATAACAATCTAAAAATATATTCTTGCATTTTTCAAATGAATATGTACCATTAAAAATAAAAGTTCAACTTTGGCGTATGATGTAGGTGCCAGGTAAGAGATTTTTTTAAAGTGGCGCCTTAGAATTTCAAATAGGTTAAAATGTGTTTTGGGTTTTTACAATATGTCTTCAAATAAATGCGGTTTTAAGATGATACATTCGTTAATCATTTTTAACAAGTAATCATTTAAGAATCTCAATTTTTCCAGATTCTATATTTAAGGGAGTGCAAAAGGATGAAATGTGTACTATTAAAGATACAAAGATTTCTTAAAAACTCGCCCCCTAGGAAGCTAATGAGTTAAAAAAAATGTTTTTACATTTTTTCAATATACGTATTGAAACTAATTGAGGATATAAAACGATTTTTTCGTTCATGGCTTTAAAAAATAATTTTAACTCGATTTCTAGATTTTTCGAAATACCACCCCTAAGGAAGGGCAATATGTTTTTACTTTATTTGCAATATCTCTTCAGATAAACGATATTTTATGACGATTCTTTCGTCGATATATTTTAAAAATTAATATTTAAAAATCTATTTCTGGATTTTTCGAAATTTCTCCTACAAGAGGTTGAACTGTGTCTTTTTTACTTTTTTACAATATCTCTTCAAATTAATGAAATTTTAAGCGAATTCTTTTCTAATGGCCTTCAAAAAGAATTATCATTTTTTGTAAGCTCTTGAACTAAATAATTTTAGGATAATTTTTTCTTCACTGACTTTCGGAAATAACAATTTTTTTTCGTCGCAATCTAATTCATATGATCAAGCCAGTGGCAATAATTGCCTCTTATGCAAGATTTTTTGTCTTTAAATATATCAAACGTAAGATATTTATGATCATTACTTAATTATAATTTAATAACCACTATTCTTAGTTAAGAATAATTATTTAGATTTTGTAATTTGTAAAGAAAGGGTCAAAGAAACCAGGTAAGAAAATCCGTTATTCAGAATTTTTATTTTTCTTTGGGACTTTTAGATTAGCAACTTTGCAGTATGGTCTCCAAACGGTGGACGACGATTTGCCTATGCAAACGTTAGATCAGGGTTTAGACGTCTTGGAAATTATGAGGAATATAAATGTGTTTGTCCAAAAATACCTGTATAATTTAAATACCCAAATTTTTATTGAAGAATATAGTAATAACAAACACTTGAACTCAATTAATATATCACATGTGGCCAACTCGATTAGAACTCACGGTATAGGCATTATGAATACTACAGTTAATTATACCTATCAATTTTTAAAAAACAAATTCAGAATATTTTCCCAATTTTTGTTTGACGAACAAATAAAATCTCGATTATTAAAAGATCTAAGGCATTTTGTTGACCATAAGAATGAATATCATCAAATGTATCCTTATGAAAGGGCCGATAAGTTTAACAAAGGGATTCGTAAATTGGGTACTCCAGATGGAGGTGAAAGTTACTTGGATCTCTTTAGGAAAGTTATTACTCATATAGGTGAGTTCAAAATATTACTTGATGAATTGGAACAGGAAATTTGTCTTAATTTTCCTTTTAGCCATCTAGCATATTGAATTAAACTAGGTAGCGTAATTCCATTATATTGCACAGAGTGTACCAAGTAAGATGATGTACTATCTTATATATAGGGATGGGTGATATTAAAATACTCATCGAAAAACGATAGCAATTCACCTGTAGATAAATTTTAATTATATAATCGATAACTATCGATATGTCGATAGTTATCGACAACTATCAATAGTTATCAATAAATCGGTAGATTTCTATGCCGACATATCGGTATTTTTTAATTTACCTATTGTTATTCGATAAAAACTTATTCCTTGACTAGAATATTTCAGAATAATATATATGAAGTCGTAATCTTTACAAAAATTGATTTAAAAAAATGGTTAATCAAATTGCAAATCGCTCTTTTAGTTGGCGTTGGGTCGACCTGTCATAGTAGGTGGCTATAATGTGTCACAATAACAAAAACATAAACGTAATTTAACAAATTGAGTGCAAATTTCTGTTTCCAGTTTGTATCAAAAGTGAAAAAATCAGACAAAAATACGACAAATCTCTAATATTCTACAAATGAGCAATAAAAGAGAGACAGGGACATGCAGTATTAGTACATGTTGCTTCTGAAAAAAGTAGGTAATTATTCTGGACAAGTATAAATTTTATAACGTAGAACCAAGAAAGTTGCGACTGGAGGACTAGGGGAAAATCCAAAAAGTATATAAATACTATTAAAAACAAAAATATTTTTGTCAGCCCAAAACCCTGTTCCAGCTGCGTCTCTATTTAAAACAACTAAGTCGACGCAACACTTATGAATATCAGACATCATAAGTCGATAAAGTTAAACAATTTTTATTTGAACTTTTTCACTATATAGTGGACTATTAAAAATACTGTAAAAACCTATTTCGAGTCATCATCATGAAAAATTACTTTGGGGACATATAAGTTCAATCAGATGGCTTGAGAGAACATGTACAAAAATTGCCTTGCGTATTTGTATTTTTTTTTTCAAAAAAAATCTACTAATTTTTGTTATAACTTTTCACTTGGCCAAATTTAGAGTGACACCGGTGACTTATATTTTTTTAGCCGAAGATTTCTTGTCTATACGGACTTTTCTTTTATTGCTCATAACTTACAAACCGTAGAACTAACTGTAGGGTAATATGTAATAGTCAATATATAATAATAATAAACATTCTATAAAGATCCTTTTTTGTACTGCACCCTCTGTACGGTGAAAATTTTTTAAAAGCCCAATGGCCGAATAAATATCACCGTTTCATCATAAGGTGATTTCCACCATTGGGTGTCTTTCTGACTATTTTGTCTATTGAAAGTAATATTTCTTATTGTTATGTTGAATTATTAGTTCCCTATAAAACGATAAATTCTAAAATATACGAATGGAATGAGTTTTATGTTAAAATCAAGACTCAGGAGTATGGAATTCTTTGATTAACATTTTTCCCAAGGCGTGCAATAAATTTAAATCAAAAATTTCTGCGTGTATAGGTTTTTAATGTAATCCATTTTAATCCTCATCAATTAGTCGGTAAATTAAATACATATAGGGTGACTGATATGTAAAAGTATTACTTTGAGGAGTTGTTAGTAGAGCTCATTTACAACTAATCATTATGAAAAACCTAGTAGTTTTTAAGTTATTTTAATTTTCGTGTTTTTCTTTAGAAACTCCGTACTTATACTACTAATATTTAAAATAAAATAATATACTATCTTTTTTGACATAGCAACACAAGTTATGTCAAATAGATAATTACATGTAACTACAACAGCTAACAGTTTCAATTTTAAAGAAAACTTCTCTGTTGTATTACCTCCCATATCAGGTATAAATTTGTTTTTATTTCGTAAATCAAGTAATATCACGATGCACAGGTATTTATATTTTATAGCATTGCCTTACTCTAAATTGTTACAACAATTATCATTTTCAAAATGAGAACCTCCATTCCTCATGCAAGCACGGGCTCATTTTCTTATTTGTGTTCTTATAATTCTATTAGAGAAATTGTTTCTCATAAGTGCTGCTGCATTTTGTATTCTGTTTAGTGATTTTTCACGTGTTTAGTTCTGATGCATACATGATTTCTTTCATACCCCCCCATGCATGAAAACCTTAAGGCCGTTAAATCAGGGCTTTTTGGATGCCATGGGATCGGCCCTCCTCTTCCAATCTAACGATGAGAAAACCTCTGGTCCATTGATAGTATACAGGAACTCCGTCATGCTGGAGATTATCATGTGCCTTCGCTAAAGGCGTGTCTTCTAGTGACTCGAACAAAATGTTACGTGAAAATTCCTCATAACCTGCCTCATTCAGAAATCATGCAACAACTAAATTTTGTTTGGAAGCTATTTTGTCTTTTGTGGATTAGCCTCGGTCCAATAATGTAAATTGTGAAAATTCATGATATCTTCCTTACTGAAATTGGCTTTGTCGGTCCACAAAATTCTCGACAAAAATATATAAAATAATTAATATCAGCAATTAAAATAAATTGTCAAAATGCAAGTCTCTGAGGAGCCCTTTTGTAGCCCTTGGACAGGGGTATAATGGTACGGATGTAGACCCATTCGGTGACTAACTAACCAAGCATTTCACTGTAAAACACCAACATCACTAGTAACATTCCTTATGTTAATTGTTGGATCGTCCTCGAACCTTGCTAATATTTCCTCATTCACATATAGTGTTTGTCAAGAGTTCGTACACGTTCTACTTTTTGAATATTGCCAGTTGCAGACAAGCATCGGTATGTTGTACATTGTAACACATTCAAATTGCGGAATGCGTCTATTTGGAAAATGACTGACATATTCCCGCTGACCTTCAGCTGCATTTCATTGCCACTGTCACTGGGAGCTAAACTAAAAAATAACAGCTTTTTCCCATTAATGACTGCAATGCATAACTCATTACTTGTAGAAGCCATAAAACGGTATTAGAACACCTAAGAATTGTTCCAGTGAATTCGAGATAAATTTATGAAATATCAAGATATTTCTAAAAGTTTTGTACCTGATATGCCAGGGCCACGCCAAGCCAAATTGGCGCCGTCGTACAAATATTAATGTGCACCTCTTATGGGTATACACACGGGATGTGCGATATTAGATTTTACCTATCCATAGGCGATAGCGCATCACCTATCGATATATTTACGACAAAAGTATTGAAGAGCAAAAAATAGGTCCTCACCTTCCGAATGGCGCATAGTTTGCTTATAAATGTGTAATTTGTTTATACGTAACTATCGATGTTCTCGGCTACCTTCGATATCGAATTTACTATGACAGCGTTTATTTTATACTTATTTGAAAAGCGCCTTTTGAATACTTCTTCGGCGCCTTTAGGAGTTTGCCGCCGTCGTGCCTCGCACGACCTGGCATTTATGGACGGCGCGGCCTAGCCTTGGATATACCTGAAGGTAATAAGACAGAGAAGGTTTTAAAACTATTTGGACATTAACGGTTAATAATATTTTAGAAATGCGAACTTATGAATGCAGAAGTTTTTCTTTACAGGTACACAACTTGTATTGCTATATCAGTTTAAGAAAATTAAAAAAAAAATATAAAAAAAGGTATTATTTCATTGTAAATATTAGTAGTATAAGTATAAGGCTTCTAAAAAAGATGAAAATTAAAATCATTTTAAAACTACTGGGTTTTGCATAATGGAAAATACATAACGATAATGTAGGGAAGCGTGGGAAACTTAAGCGGTCACGAAAACGTTTTAGATGAAGCGCGACAAACATTACACTACACAAAAATTACCAAAATAGATATTTAAGAATCTGGTATTAATAACTATCGATAGTTATCGATATTTTCAATTTAACTACCATTGTTCGATATATCGAGACAAAACCCCATCCCTATACCTCATCTCAGAAACTGTAACAAAATGTTTAAAACGACTCTCTGTTTCATGCCATAGACACAGATTAACATCTATCAGTAGCGAATCTTCCCGATACGGCGTGGGATTGGTTTTCATGATTTCTATGCTAGACGACCGGTTCATAGTTTAATAACCCCGCACATACGCGTATTGAAAATAAGTTTAGCACACGATGCGATGTAAGAAAAGAAACCGTAGTAGTTTAGATAATTTCGTGAACCAATTAAAATGTCTGGATTTAAATATGTTTGTGTGTGTTGTTCGAGAAAGGTAATTGCTTTTTTCGTTTTTCTAGTGTCCTCTCAATGATGGTTTTGTGAACTCTTTCATCATTAGAGACAAGTCATATTATTATGAATTTAAGCAGTCATGAAATTAAAAAAGTATTTGGCTCTGTGTTGCAAAATTTAAGATTAATTTTTGAATATTAAGCATTGGATTGTTATTTTGATTTTTCTCTTTCAAAGTATAATTTTTTTACAGCACAATAGTTAATAAAAGGCAGAATTATTAGCTCAGTCTAATAAACTAAACTAGTCCCTCTAAATTAGACAGATCTGAAATGTGTATTTGAAAGATTAATTACTATTGTTAATGACTACACTATAAAAATGTATGGATGAGAATACCTTTTATTTTCAAAATACAGCCATAAAAACTAGGTTTTTGAAAGATTATTAAATTGGTTTTATTCTTAAATAACATTTTTTATCTAAAATGTAAATATGTAAAAAGCTGATAAATTTTGATGTTTTATAACATGTACAAATATGTATTGGTAATTGTTTTTTAAAGTGCTAGCCATATTTGATTATATAGGCATATTATGTCGCATGAGCTCATAAATAATTGAACGAAAAGCGTCTGGCAACAGACTCATATACAGCACTCAATCTTAGCCGAAGATGGTTGCGCCATTTTTTTGTATTTTTTTATCAAAACTTGAAATTTTGTATGTAGATGTGTTTTAAACGCCGGACTGCGTTTTTGGTTAGCCCAGGTTATGTTTTTGTTTGATGTAAAAAATCTTCCCTATACGAAAATAACCCGTCATCAATCGTATCTTTGTTTAAGATTAAGGGTTGTACGCGGACTCACCAGACGTGTGTTTTACATTATGGAGTTATTTATCCCCACAAAAATGAAGTTTTAATCGCCATTTAAGCAAAACCATTTAAAAAATCCTTTTGTCTTTTTTAACTTATTTATAAATAAAATAATATTTATTTGTAAATAATAAATTTGTTTTATAAATTTTTATTTTCAAAGTTGTTTTTTAACATCGGTATTATATTTATAACAGGACTCGACTCGGATCAGCCTTTTAAAAGCATCCTTTGGTCACAGTATATACTTAAGTTTTAATAAAGATAATTTCTTTCATAAAAGAATTAGTACTCCCACATGGCATTGAATTATTTACTTATTCATGTGTTTAAAACAATATTTTACCAATTGATATGTCACGCCGTTGCGCGTGGCTGATACCGCCGCGCTCGCTGCGAATGAGACCGCTAGTTTTAGGTATACGGAGAACATTAACACTTTCGCATCTGATGGTTAATCTGCGCTATAGATATGATTGTTTTAAAACACACGTGTCAAAGTCCCCACAAAAACATTCGGCGATACAATGGTATTAAGCTATAAGGTGTCCAGATATAAAAGTATCTTTTATTTTTTTATAAATCCTACTGCCATGTATAACGTTAAAAATATTGTAGGAAATGCAATGGGTTATGTTCGACTGATCAAGTCAGGAGGAAACAGGTGCCTGGCAGAAGGTACTTGCTTTATACCTGATTTGACACAGGTGGACAATCTAAGCGACCTTTCCGAAACTGAGTGTTTATCGGAGATGTCCAATGGTGCTGTTACAGTTCTGTTTAAGGACTTGAAAAACTTCACAGAAAATTTTGAGAATACTACGGAATATTTTAAACTTTTAGTTAAAGCTTTTGTGACTCATTTCAGAAATCCCAGCAACATGCATCTAAGGAATTTTTATATAATCGTACCTCCACTGACAATAAATTTTGTAGAACATTCTTTGACTTGCAAAGAAAAGCTTTATAAGAAAGATAAAGCCGACAGTGCCTTTACCGATGATGGATTTGCTCTTGGTAAGACATTTTTTATTCTATGAAGGTACTTTTAAATAAGACATTTTTAAGTTTAAGTTCAGAGTTAACGATGTTGATATCCGAAAAAATATCGATTTTTCTATATCACTGTCATTAAAAGTATCGGTATTCTGTTTAATACTTTAAGTATATAATAATTTTTCAAGTACATAGTAATGAAAACAGCATGAGCTGACAGGGATTTTTCTCGAAAATGCTAAAACTTATTAATGTTCTTCATTCTCATGCCTAACTCTGTTTTCCTTAGTTGTTTCCCCGAAGTAAATTTTAAATAAGCAATAGAGTGCTTATTCTTTAAATGAGTGGCTAAATTTGTAGCAATACCACTGGTTTTATGGACATTTCCTCAAAATTAAAAGAACAGCTCCTAGAATCAATTTAACACATCTAAATGCGAATTAATAGAGTTCTCAAGATTTCATCAGAACATTGACTTCGATTATGTTATCAACAGCGAAACCCTATCATCATCCAATCGGGGCTCTTGGTGTAACATTGGATTCTGAACTTTCTTTCATACATCACATTACCAACATCAGCAATGAATCCCTAATTGTGCTGGGCTTCATCAAAAGGAACTAATAAGAAATTTTCCACAATTTTCTCTCTTAAAATTCTTTACTGTAGCTTTGTGAGGCCCCTTTTAGAATGTGCTTCTTCAATATGAAATCAAAGTTATGCTAGCTACATCCAAAGGATTGAACGGATGGACAGAGTTGCTTTAGTTCACCCATCGGAAGTTTTTCATCGACACGGAATTCCATGATCTACAAGGAAACCGTGATCAACCTCTTCTCTTCAAGGTGACAAACTCATTGATAGATTGCCCTGATATGGTAGGTCTGCTTGCTTCCAGAATGACCCGTAGTCACCACAATGTTAATTTTTCACCTTACCAACTATGGCTCTTACTCTTTCATTTCACGATCATCAGTACAAGTCAATCAATATAAACAGCTTAATTTGTGTTGTCCTCAAAGATAATTTTTATTACAATTATTCCATTTAAATAATTAAAACTAATGTTTTACAATATCTTGCACTTTTTATCGTTTGTTGTTACTTTTCAGTTTTTAATTTTTCAGCGGGGTCATTTAACTTCAAAATTGTTTATATGTTATATTACATTTTAGTGTAGGATTAGATTTATTATGTAAGTAGATTAAGTAATCTTGGAAATAGACTCCGTCAATAAATAATGAATTTTTATAAACGAAATTATTATTTTAGGTCTGGCTTATATAATAGAATTATTGGATCAAGAAAGCCAGTTAAATTCCTTGCACTGGTTCGAGTCAGTCCAACGAAAATTTAATAATGATAGGCCGAAAATACGTGAACAAACCCTGGTATCCAATACTGAAGATACCAAACTAAAACAGGCTTTAACCTTAACTGAAAGAAGGATAAATACTTTTCAAAGGGTAAGTCAGAAAGTGTTTGTGTGCTTTAAATTATATTAGGATCGAAGGGTAAACCACCACAAAGGTGTAATGTAATAATAATCATATCTTGCACAGAATTCTAAGGGATCCCACAAATTGTTATAATTTGGATGCCAGAAAAAGGCCCTATTTTTGACCCTGGTCCCAAAAAGTCCCATTAAAAGAAAGTCCCTTTTAGGATATTTCTGATAGGAACGTGTTTTTATTAAGTTTATATTGTCTTTTGCCAACTTTTTCCCAATGAAGTTAACTGAGGGATTTCTATCTGCTCCAATTAGTCGATAAGCCTGATTGTTGTAGCATTTTTTTCAGGGTGTAATGAACTTTCGCAAACTCCCGTGCCTCTAACAACGGTGTAGTTGCCGTTACTTTCTATGAATATTAGGACTCATTTTTTTACTAGAAATAATTACATAATAAATAACCTCTCACTCGCAGTCACGGTTTCGCTTAGGTTTGTAGAGTCAAGCAAGTCTGTGAATGGAATTAGCCGAACCATAAATAAAGGAGTTTTCATACTTAGTAGAAATATAAAGTATTAAATTATTGCAATAATGACAAAGTGCTATGCCAGAAGTAAGTGGTTGGCTGCTAAAAGACAAATGGTTATATAATATAATGGACAACAAAGAGTAAAAATGTACTGTATTATGGTATCTTAAGGTTTTTAAATCTGCAAGTTGGTGTTTTTAAAATAAACTATATATATATATATATATATATATATATATATATATATATATATATATGGTGTTTTTAAAATAAACTTAATTTTTAAAAACATATATATATATATATATATATATATATATATATATATATATATATATATATATATATATATATATATATATATATATATATATATATATATATATATATATATATATATATATATATATATATATATATATATATATATATATATATATATATATATATAATTATACAATTAAATTATAATACGTTATATTGTTCTTCATCTGAGGAACTGCCATCACCTCTTGACATTATAATTAAAGGGTCGACCGTCTCTCAGGTTGTCAAGATCCCACATTTTCTCCTCCTGTTTAATCAAATGCTGGACTGCTTTTCGGCAATTCTCTGGTGTCACTTCTTTAATGGTTTGATCAAACAGTTGCTTAACATATTTCATTTTAAATGTCGTGTTTTGTCTTCCTACAAATCCTTTCACTTGCCCCCATATAAGTTCTATAGGATTCTGTTCACAATGATATGGCGGTAAGCGCAGCACAGTTACATTATATTTTTCTGCTATATCTTCCACGGCATATTTCATAAAACGATTTTTCTGTATATTTGCTAAGGCTAGTAGTTCTTTCTTTATCAAATTGGGTTCAAAGTCAATACCTTTGGTAGATAGCCGGTCGATAATGTCTTGTTTTCTCCAAGATAAAGTTGGGTTTCTCTATGCGCCGTGAATGATAGCTTGCGTTATTCATGTCCTCATGGTAATCTCCCGCCCGGCATAACTGCAAAGTTAGAAAACCTTCTTTTAAAAATCTCTCTTCACTTTCAATGTCTGCCATTATTAGTCTCTTCCCTTTTCCCGAAGGCACTTTAATACCCGTTGACAGGCCTTCGAAGAAAGCTTGGCAGGCACTGATTATATTTTTGTCTTGTCACATTTTTTGTACTATATAAGCTTCATTGATCCACGTCTCACCAAGATAAAAAAAAATTATTGTGGTATTGCTTTATACTATGGTATTGCTTTATACTTCTCAAGTTTTTTCGTTGCCAGCAAACAATTTCATTCAGTAATTCCGTACCTACATTTATCTCAATATATTATAAGCAAATAAGTTAAAGTTAAATGTGC